>LOEQ01003604.1:120465-131386 GCA_001685075.1 Bramus lutescens | reverse complement strand
GCCCAAACAGGCTGAGCTGGGGGATCTATGGCCCCGAAGAAGGGAAGGGAGAAGGTGCCTGGATGCAATCTGGGATGGGGTAGGAAGCTAGGGGCAGTAGCTGGGGTTAGGAGCCCCTGCAGAATGAGCAGGAAGTTTAGGGGCTTAGGGGATGCCTGTGCTCTGTTTCCAAGGGTCAGGAACACACTCACCCCTCCGATCGATCTTCTGGTACAGGATCAGGGCCCCTTGCTGGCCAGGGGACCTTGCAGACAAAGGGTCTACCTTGCTGCAGGCAGGCTATTGAAACAAAGGAACTCCCACCTGGTTGAACTCACCCCGGGTCCCAGCGCCCAAACAGGCTGACCTTTTGGATCAATGGCCCCGAAGAAGGAAGGGAGGAGGTGCCTGAATGCAAGCTGGGATGGGGTGGGAAGCTAGGGGTAGTAGCTGGTGTTAGGAGCCCCTGCGGAATGAGCAGGAAGATTGGGGAGTTGGGGAATGTCTGTGCTCCATTTCAGTGGGTCAGGAATGCACTTACCCCTCAGATGGATCTTCTCATACAGGATCAAGGCCCCTTGCTGGTCAGGGCCCTTGCAGACAAAAGGCCTACCTTACTGCCAGCAGGCTATTGAAACAAAGGCACTCTTGCCTGGTTGCACCCACCAAGGGGTCCCAGGTCCCAGCCGAGGCTCCATTTTAATTGTGTGGCTGTATTTGGCTAGTGAAGAATTCCTCATTTTCTCTACTGTGAGAGCCTTAAGGAGACATTTATATTACTAATACCGAATTTGCAAACCTGCATTTTAAAATTTAGCTCTCATTGTATTCTGTGTCTCTCTGGGAGGTGTTCACTACATTATGAATCCTGTGCTTTTACCTCCTGCTAAGGATTTGAGTCCTTTGCCTAATTAATCATTAAGTGTTGTCTGTCTATCACGATGCGGCTAATTATCGGAGAGGAATGTGTGTATTTCAGCCGCTTATGACCCTTTGCTGGGTAACTGTAGAAACCTTAGCAGCACTAGATATAAAAATATTATACAGTTTGATTTTTCAAGCATTGTAGTCTTTGATAGTTATGGGCAAATAATTGGCTATCATCTAGAAAGAATGGAAAGCTGGCAAAAAACTAAGTTTTTTTAAAATAATTTATGTATAGTAAAATGTGTTCTAAATAATTTATAAATAACCTATATGTGTTTTATAAAGTATTTCTGACTGCTACTGGAAAGAACCCTTGCCCCACACTACCAGCCCCATATATTATAGGGCTCTCTCCCAATCTCACTCCCTCTTCTAACGCAAGCCTGGGCAAACTCCTAGTAATTCAGTTGGCACAGTGGTATCTGAGTGTGGAGAAGTTGCCTGTCTGGATGCAAAACAGCAGCGTTTCGGGCTTCTGCATGTTGGTGTACACATGCAGAGAGTGTTTACAATGCAAATGGTCACTTGTGGATTCTTGGAGCTGGAGCATGGCTTGAACAAGAAGCAAGCAGAAGGAAAGCTTCCTCTTCTTCCTGCTCTGAGTAATGCATCTGAGCCAGTAGGGATGCTCTTTCACTGGACTCTCTCACTAAAGTGGGGCTCTGCAAGGATTGTAGCCAGAATGGCAGTGCCCATCAATGTGGAAATGGAAATTGGATGCGTTTTCCTCCATGCTTCGTATCCTACATCACTCAGAGAGCAGGTGACATCCCTTTTGGAGGAGGCAGCACTTCAAGTGAGCTTTCCACAGTCATTGGCAGAGGCAATGTTAGTGATATCTAATTATAGTGACTTTTTTTCCTGTTACATGTGAGAGTAGCTTATTTATAGATCACAATCCAAATGGATCTTTCGTCTGTATTTATTTTCTTTGAAGTAAAATATAGTGGCTAGAATATGACTCTGTTTTCTAGTTCAGTGCCAGATTCTTAGAAATTTATTATAGTAGATTGAATGACATCAAACCAAATGTACAGTACAAGTACTTTAAACAGAATTATCATAATGCAAAATATAAACTTAAGGTTCAATTTATATGTATTTAAAATTATTACAATAATATAGTATTGTAAACATTCATACTTAATTTATTATGTTCTCATTAATAATATACAAGGTTAATTCTTAAGTTAGGTTTATTTCCATATTTGGCTGTGTCATAGAATAAAGTCAGTTTTCATGTTTGTTGTCATTTGCGTTCCCTGTCGAGGTATAAAGATTTAGCCATAGGCACTCAGTTGTAAGCCTAGTCAATATAAAACAATGGAAATAATCACTTTACTTTGATGATCTTTTACTTAAAGGTAAATTCTAACTTCCTTTTGACCCAAATACAAGTAGCTCCAGTAATTAATGATTTCTGAGTATGAAGAACAGATAGATGCTTTTAAAAAGTTTCTGACCATATCCTTGATGAAGTCCAATAAGATAGTTCAATTGGTGTACCTAACTCAAGTCTCATATTTTCTCTTTTTAAATCTATTTGTTGGTCAAGCAAGGCACTCAGTACACTGTTTTGGATGCTGATATGGTACATTATGAATTATGCCACATAAAATCTTTCACTGTGTTAATAGCTTTTGCAGTTTTATATTTAGACTCTCTCTTAATATTTATTCTTTTCTAGGACTATGAGTTTGCAGGGTAACAATGCTGTTGAAAGTTTGCTTGATGTCAAATAATGAAAATTAAATCTCTTCGTAAAACAACTGAAGTCACAAATATCGTGAACTCGGAGGTGTTAGACTCTAGTATGGAGAATGTAATGTCACTGGCTCTGTTACGCTGGAATGTTGGTCAGCCTAATTATCTAAGGATCTTTTGGTTTTCTGTCGCGTTACAGCTGTGCCTTCCTCTTTGTCTATGGTATAACTGCCTTTCACACTGCATATGCATGAGAGAATGTTTCTCATATTAGTAAATCACTGAAGATATTGTTTGCTAAATCTGTATTAAGACACTCCTGGTTTTTTATCTGCTTGACAAAGTTATGTCAATCATCAGTTTGTAAAATATTTTAAGTTAGTCATTTGAAAATGAAATTCCATGTAACTAAAGCTATTGACAATATTTTTAAATGTATTTTTCCACCTATGTCAGGCAATTAAGCAATGCATTATTTATTTTGTTTTGTAATTTCTAGTAGTGTTTTGATTTTTCTTTTACACTATTGGTTTCTGGTTATTTCCACTTCATATGACAAAGCAGCCTGGCTTCTCTAGATTCATGACTCTTTTTCACTTTCAAAGACTGCTTGCCCTTGAAGATTCCTGTGTCACTTACCTACTGTAATGTTTTCCTTTAGTGCAGTAGGACAGTGCCTGTCCCACAGACTTCATTGTTCATGCCTAGCTGCTGTCACTAGAATAGTTTGAACTGATTTAGCAGCTTGATATGCTTCTTGCTGGCTTCTATGAGCTCTTTGTACAAAAGAGTGTCATTGAGGGCGACATCATGCTTGTACCATAAAGAAAGATAAAAACCAGCCTGTGTGGAGAGTACCTGGAGTGGCTGCTAACTCATATTAGTCAGGTTGTATTTCTGTAAGTCTTCTTTCCATGGCTTTCAGATAGAATTCTTTTTACTGTGGCCTCTGTGGCCTCTTCCCTGTGTGATACAGAAAGAATCTGATCTTCACTGACTCTGCCTTTTCTTCTGAAGACATCAGTCCCATAGCCATTGGATTCCACTGCTATGATGTCACCCAACCTTAATTCTCTATTGCCATGCCTCCAAATAGCACTGGATCTTTGGGCTAACACAGTTGAGCCTGTATCACCTACTGTGCTGTGCCTGGCAGTCACTTTCAGTCCTGTTACAGATTGCAAACTAGACTTCAAGCAAGAGTGTTTATTCTGAATCAAAGGTACTGTCTGTTTGACTTCAGAGTCCATATCTTCACCTAGTAACTAGCTGTTCTGCCTTGTAAGAGTAGTAATCCTACTAACTAGGTGTTCTGCCTTGTAAGAATAGTAATCCTACTAACTAGCTGTTCTGCCTTGTAAGAGTAGTAATCCTACTAACTAGCTGTTCTGCCTTGTAAGAGTAGTAATCCTACTAACTAGCTGTTCTGCCTTGTAAGAATAGTAATCCTACTAACTAGCTGTTTTGCCTTAAAAGAGAAGTAGTGTACTTAGAACTTTTCATGCTAAACGTTTCTTAGTAATTGTTTTACAAATGTGAGTCTTGTGTCCAACTCAATTTCATGCTGGTATGATGATTTTTATGACAACTTTTCTGTCATCCACCATCCATGAACAAGCATGAGATAGCTCAGGTTATTTTGATTGTGCCAGGCAGCGATGGAGGCTTCTGGGCATTTGTGCTTCATGTGCTCTTTGACTGGAAGCTTATGTTTTTCAGGACTTGGGTCAGGGGCCCTGTGACCACAAAAGTGAGTCATTCTACAGAGCTTACTTGATAAATATAAATTTCATCCTTATGGCAACAAATTCTTTAATTATAACAACAAAAAAGTCAAGTACCAATGTTGATTCTTCATGGAGTAGGTCTCAGATCAAATCCAAGGATAGAACATTCTCTGAAGACTCTGACAGTATGAGCAGGCTTGCCTGCTGTTTATACCAAGGGACATTGTGTTTCTAAAAGTATAATCAGGCTTTACTGATAGCTTTCCATTAATTTGTGATGGCTTCTTACCAGATGTAACTCTTTGTCATCCTTGAAACTATTCTGCCTGCTTTACCCTCCAAGAATTATATGAATGCATACAATCAATCTTGTCCCTCCTTATCTCTGATTTTCAATAGCCACATCCTTGAACACTGGATACTGGATTTCTATAGATTGGAATTNGGCAGGAGTTTCTGGGTTGGGTCAGGTTGTCTAACCTATGATTTGGTTTTTTTTTTTTAAACAGATTTTATTTAATCCACTTTCCTTTGTTGACATTCTAAACACTATAAACCAAATTAATCTCTTTGTGACCCAGGCTTGTGATAGGAACCATCAGTTACAAAATAGTGACAGACCTTAGCCTGTTTGTTTCTTCTGCCCCTTTTAATCTTGCTGTCACCTGTTCTTTCTTGGTTAGGTAACTCATCATCTATTCTAACCCCTATGAAATAGGGACCAAAAGTAGCAGCCTAGTTTTCTGAGATTTAAAGATTCGGCCCAATGGTAAATAAGCCAAGCTCTGAGGAACCTTCCAGCTCCAGTTTTTCCTGCTTCTGGTAGAGCTCCTTCTCTGCTCCCGGGCTGAGAAACCAAACACACGGATCTAAAGATCAAGTGAGGGTCTGGATGGTAAAGTGTATGGGCTTGTGACCACCACTAACCACATCCAGCCTCAGGGCTTCCAAGACTGCGGAGCTCATGTCCCCTTTGGATGGCCCTTGCCTGGAGACTCTCAGTTCCCCTCACCACACGTGGAACAGTATGAAAGACGCAACAGAGGCCAAAGACAGATTAACCAGCCCCAGTGGGACAAACACTGGTGAAACAACTGAAATGTTGGAGACATGTGCTCTTGAAAAAGAGAGGTAGGGTGTGGAACAAGGATGGCAGGTGGAAGGTGAAGGGCAGTCATGGCTCTTAGTAGCAGTAGTGATCCGGCTTGAAGGGACCATTAATGGGCATTTCCAGACACTGGGCCTGCTTCTCAATCAGCTGGGTCAGATCCACATTCAGCTTACCCAAGTGGGCTTCGGCCACTGCCTCATCCAGCTTCTTAGGCAAGAAGTGAGCCCCAACCGGATATTTATCTGAGTGAGTCCACAGCTAAATCTGTGCTATCAGCTAGTTTGTGAATGAGCTACTCGTGGCCCATGACACAACCCAGGTTGACCAACTAATTGGCCTTCAGCCAGCAGGATGATTTAGCACCTATTCTTCAGCCAATAGCAATCCACCAGGGGCTTGATGTTCACCTTCTCCACAGCATTCTTATGGAGCCGCTTTACTTCAAGTGTCCAATGTTACACACAATGGCATCATCCTTCATCTGTTCAAAGTGCCAGCCAAGGATGTCATCAACACAGCCTGTGGTGGTGACAAAAATGTCCTCCTTACAGACCTCATCTATGGTGGTCACCTCATAGCCCTCCATGGCAGCTTGCAGTGCATTGATGGGGTCAATCTTAGTGATGATGACTCGGGCCACAAAACCCCTCAGGGCAATCATCACATCCATGTCCCATTTGATGCTCTCTCTGAGGGACTTTCGGCAGCCATAGAGGTTGTCAAACTTGCTCTTGGTGACAGAATCATTGACATTGATGGCAGGCACCTTCCGTATCCCTTTGGCCCATTGTAGAGGTTGTGGACCCCAGTCGTGGTCTCCTCAGAGATGCCTCAGATGCCTGATAGAAGCTGTGGGTATTTTGTGTGGATAAAGTTGGTGAGGTCGCCACCATCGTCCAGAATCATGTTGAGGGGGCCATCTTTGCAGTCCAGCATCTGCTCCGTGCACCACAGGTTCTCTTTGTCTGTCTCACCCTTCCAAGCAAACACTGGAATGCCGGCCTTGGCAATGGCAGCTGCTGCATGGTTCTGAGTGGAAAAGATGTTGCAGCTGGACCGCTGCACCTCAGCAACCAGGGCCACAACAGTCTTGATGAGGACAGCACTCTCAACAGCGACGGGCAGGCAGCCAGCAATGCAGGAACCCTTCAGTGGTTGGACCATCTCCCGCATTTGCATCAAGACTGGCATCTCATTCTCAGCTATGTCCAGGGCCCTTCATCCCCAGGCAGCTAATCCAATGTTTGCGACTTTGTAGGGCAGTTTATGAACTCAGTGAAGGTGATCAGATGGTATGGGACAGGTCTAACTCTATTCTTTATCATAGTACCTGTTAGTCATGTTTACATTGGTCATTGGAACTCACACTTCCCTTGTAGTTTATCTGTAACTTGATACATTAAAGTTAGAGGGATGCCCTTACAATACTATATGAAATCTACAAAAACATTTGCACTTCTCAGTCTCTTATTATTATGAAGAGTTATTGCTACTGATACCAGCAGAACAGCAGACTACTTTTTATCAGTTACTTGATTCTAAGTAGTAGCTCAAGGCCTGGCATGCATCAAGCTTAATAAATATGCATATGTCTATGTTGAATAAATTATTAGGCTCTATTTATTTTTACCCCCTTTCTTTATGTACCATTTCAGTTGTTGAGCTGATATCTAGAGATTTTATTCGATGATATTAACCCATCACAGCGTATAGGTGTGCGGAATTCCCCCCCTCAAATTATTACTACTTTTGAGTTTAGGGCATATATGGGAAGGTATAAAAATTGATGTCAGTCTTTTGCCTAATTCTAAGGGAATTTTACCTATAAGAAATTAAGGGACATCTTTTTCTAAACCCCAATTTCCTATTCCTGTCTAGTCTGTGAGATCCTTTGTTGAATCCTATTTCCTTGTATAAAACGTGTCCCAGTCAAGCAAAACATAACTCTCCTGTGCTATGGAGCTTTGAATTGGCCACTTTTTGTTTGCCTTTGGTCCTTTTGTGACTTACTGGAGCCCAGAGAGTCTGTGATCTGTTTCCACTTCTGCCTCCAGATAGTGTCCTGAATTTACTGCCATCTTCTTGGATGGCAACAAGCTAAACAGTTGAAGAATCACCGTATTGCAGGGGACCTAAGGAGGTCATCAGAACTTAGTGTGGCCAATAAGTTTTTATCCTGTTCATTTCCTCTTGCCAATATCCCTCTGTATTCTTTATGATGTCACAACCAACATGCCTTTGTAAACTTAAAAAATAATGTGCTTTGATTGATTTCCTTTAGCAAGCAGATAGCAAAACTCCACAACTGAAACAAGAGCTATTTTAGAGATGGTACGTGACAGTCCCATCAATGCGATGAGAAGCAATATTAATCATAATATCACTCAGAGCATCAGATATTGGGGAAATTAAAGTGACAGCGCTATGCTCCCATTCTCAGAGCAATAAAGGCAAAATATCAATAAAACTAAAAACCATTTGCCAGGCATGCACTCTATGATGATTGTGACATAGAGAGATGCTCAGCTCTCTGAGCACAGGTGATGTTAGTGTCTTATTTCCTTAGAGTTGAGAGCAGCTGAACGTACTAGGCTTCTTGCTTGTTAACAGCTTTTTGCATCATTTCACCAAAGTTGAAAGGGGAAACTTATTTTTATGGCACCCTAGGAGTTACTGAGCACATATTTTTGAGCCTGTATTATGATAGATTTAGGAACAAGGCTTCCCCACCCAGAATATGATCATTCCTCATCTTTAGGTACCACTTCTCCAGGGGCTATTTGACTTGCTGCCTCTGGTTGATGAGGCAATTCAGCCAGGAAAGTACATATTATTATATTTCACTTTGTATCCTTTCTTCTTGCTTCTTAGAAAACACCAGTTTTGTTGTATATTAGAATATATATACAGTTTTACTGTATATTAGAATTTCCTCTCTAAATGCTATCAAATTTTGATGCACAGACATTGAAGGGAGGTGCAGCTCCATGCCAGTGTGAAAATATATTTGTGAAATGTACACTCTCAGCACTGTCACTATTAGAGGTGGTAGTTCAAGGAAGACAGCTTGCAACATCCTTCCTCCTAGGTTTTTATCTAGTTACACTTGATGACAGCCTCTCCATAAATAGAATTTTTAGAGTATATAAATGATAGCAAGATACCATAAGGAGGAGAGCTTGCTTTCTCTTGAAGATGGGATTGAAAGAGTTTGCTGTTTGTTTTTTTTTATGTATATGTGTATAGAGATAGTTCAAATTCAGACATTAGGATTTTGGACCAGCAGCACATTTTGAATTGGTGCTAGTACCTAAAAAAAAAGTTGTTCATCTTATTTTATTAGTGTATGCCTACATGTATGTATGTGCATTGTACATGTGCCTCATGTACGTGGAGGTCAGAAGAGGGAACTGGAGTTACCTGTAGTTGTGAGCTGCCATGTGGTTGCTGAGACCCAAACCTAAGTTGTCTGCAAGAGCAACAGATGCTCTCAACCACTGAGCCAACTCTTCAGCCCTGCCTCACCACTTTTAAACTGAAAATACAGTTTTGGATTGCCAGTTACCATTAAAGAAAAATATGTTTGGGGAGTATGCCCAACACCAATTTTACAAATAGTTGTAAGTATGTAGACAGTAGTGTTCTCGGATCTCTCTCCCCCTCCCACTGACTTTAGGTAAATATCACATTTGAAGTGGATTTGTGTATTGATTTTCTAGCTTGAGCTCCTTATGGCAATATGAATATTATCGTTGAGCTTCCAAGATAGTATCTGGTCTACATTAAATGTTTAATCCATGTTTTATGAATAAATTTATGAGTTAATGACTCATGACTGATTTGCTTGTCAAATCCACTAGCAACCATCTTTTATTATGGGCATATTGTGAGAATCTCTTGTACTAATTGAATATCTACTTGCATTTTCTTTAGGTGTGCTTGTTCAGTAGAATGCATATGCATTAACGACCTGTTAAAAGAGAAAGGAAGGTATCCTCCTTGAGATTGGGGCAGAGATAGTCTAAGACTTGAAGAAAATTGCACTCCAGCAGCCTGACTACCAGAAGATGCAGAATCTATGGGAGGAGTCCTTCCTTAATAGCCTGTGTTATTGCTCATGTTCTACACAATAGTGACAAGCTGCTGGTTTCTCTGAGTGATTTTTGTAACAGTATAATTATTAATCTGACTGAAATGCATTGAATCCATCAGAAAGCATTTAGATCAAGATGCTATTTTTCTTACCATATAGAAATTTAGCCCCAGTATTTTTAGCTTAAATTTATTTTTTGTTTAATCCATAAGATCAGAAAGTCACAATTCTTGATGTGTTCCTATGTGATATTTAAACAGGTATATTTTGTTTGTTGCTTAAATCCAGTTAGACATGTCTGGGGAGATTAAGCAGGCTTCAATAGATTTTAGACGCCCCATCATTTTTGACACCAAGATTTTTTTTGATGATAGTAAGATGTATGAATTTCCAATAAATAATCCTGTGGATTAGTTCCCAGTGTTTCACTGATGATTGCATTAGAGACCATTGTAAGGGGCTGAGTACTAGTTGTGTTATTAAAGGTACTGGGCAAAAGATGATGGATATAAAAATATCGTAAGAAGGGGAAATATATAAATTATGGTACAAATTATAGAAATAGCAAAGTGTATATTTTATGATATTAGAGAAGATAGTATACATGAAAATTTTGTCTGGTGTTTAATATAGTGTTGTATATATGGCATATAATTGATGTAGAAGTTTTTTGTATATTAACTATATCCCTTCCGTTTTAATATCTACTGTAGAATTTAGACAGTGCTGTCATGCAATCAATCACCTTCATTTTTTTCACTTCCTTCTATTAACTATATGTCACATAATATTGATGTGCATATTTAAGCTAGAAGAAAGCTTGTGATTTTTGAGGACATATTAATATAAATAACAAAATGTAAAGATGCAATTATAACTATTTCAGTATCAAAATAAGATGTTTCATATGTTTTATATGACTTTAAAAGTAGGGAAAGGCAAGTTGTATACATGAAAGAACTATATTATTTAGAAATGTGATGTCATAAACATTAAGTTTAACTCTGTAAGGAAGCAGGAACCACGAGGAAATCCATGAAACATGATCCCCCTAATTTTAAGAATGTAAATCAAAACTTTAAACATTGGTGAACATTCTTAAAATGTTTAAATCTGCTATATCATTATTGTCTACATTAGAATTATGGTCTCTACTTCCAAGAACTTGGTGATGATCAACTTTCTGCATTTTTTAACTAGAGAGCTGATAGAACATTTGCATTTCTTGAGTCATACCTTTCTGCTAGTTCCAGGGTCTTGAATTAGTTGATTGTGATTAAAATAAGTTTGTGGTGGATCGTATCTTTCTAAAATCTTTCACCATTGCTTTGGAGGCTTGGAGCTCTGCTTCACATCTTTTTTTTTTTTATTAAAAATTTC
>LOEQ01003604.1:101766-120443 GCA_001685075.1 Bramus lutescens | reverse complement strand
AGCTGGCCTTGGTGAGCTCCCATTAGGTCAGCCCCATCGTCTCAGTGGGTGGAGACCCCCCTTGCAGTCCTGACTTCCTTGCTCATGTTCTCCCTCCTTCTGCTCCTCATTTGGACCTTGGGAGTTCATCTGCTTCACACCTTAAGAATGTTTAATCTTAGAATCTTTTCTTCTTAAAGAACTGCAGTGATTCCTCTGGTTATAACAATGCAACAGAGTCTTTTAGCCATGATAAATCTTATGCTAGGAATAAGCTGGCTTGCAGAGAAGGTTCAGAGAAGAAAGAAGAACCACATGTGGTGTAGGAAAAGTCCTCCAGTGTTTGTGAGCCAGCACCGGAGACTGAGCTGGCTCTCTAACATGAACTGTATCCCCAAGACATTAGCTGAATAGCTGCCACTCTGGAATCTCTGAAGAAACAACACTGTCCAAAAACTGTCAACATAGTAAAGAAGGATGTTCTTCTAAGCCATAGGCTCTAGATTAATAGCTTTTATCTTAGTTTCTGTCAGTATGCTGACAGGTCTAGCAAATGGAGCCAACTAACATTAGCTTTTAGGACTTAAGTCTGTAGTATAACAGAACATGCTCACCCCTCCTCTGTTAGGATTGGACACTCCCCTGTAGTCACACAAAGGTGCAGGATAGTTGTGATGACATAGTTGTGATGTCCAAACAGTAAGATCTGTTTGCCCTTTGGTCAGAGCAAAAAGCTCATAAGAGATACTTTAGTTTTAAACTCAGTCCTTTTTCTAGGTACATTTTCCCCTTAACAGTGTCTTATATTTTATCAGTTTCATTTTATACTCATGACTGAGCTGCCATTCACAAAAACATACTCATGGTAATAGCAAGATATATCAAGTGCTTTGTGAATTAATTTCTAAACTATGTCTATGTTTCACTTTGATTTTACTCAGATTATTTGTTTAACTTTAATCTGTGACATGGTCTTGCAGTGTTGCCCAGGTTGGCCTATGGAGGTTGCCTTCCAGTGAGTTGGGCTGCAGGTGCATGCCACCTTGCCTTGCTGCGTCTCACTTCCCGCCTTACTTTTCAGAAGAATAGTTTTGATGAACCAGACGATTATGGACATGGAACAGATTCTGGGTGCTTTTCTCTGGTTTTGCGAGGCTAATTTTGTAATTGAAGAAAGTTTGACTCAGCTTCACTGGCCCATCTGCATTGAAAAGTTCAAGTTCAGTGCAGTTCTAACTGTAGAACTCACAATTCTGATGGCTATCCACCACCTTATTGTTCGAGAATTTCTTCCTTTGCAACATAAAACTGGTGCCAACAATCAGATTTCTCCAGGTTTCAAAGCAATTCTTTTCCTAACATTGTTTGCATTCCTATTATTTTACCAGTTTCTAGTATAGAAATGGAAAGTCCTTAATTAAGATTTAAGCTTGGGTTTTCACTACTTCTATTTGTCATTCCACATCACTTCTGCCCTTTAGAGCTAAAAGTATGGCCCTTTGCCTTCGGATGAACATTAAATGTTTTTTAATGTTCATAATCTATTGTAGTGCCTTACTGTATCTAAAATTTATTTTTATGCTGTCTATGGGATTATAGGTTCAGAAAATTGAGACTATATCTGTTACATTTAACACAAATTTCTTCGGAGTTCATGCCCTTGTGAAATCTGATAATGAAAGTGGGAAGGATGCAAAAAAATCTAATTTAGAAAGACTTCTCCAATTTGGTTAAACAGAAAAATTCTGAATAGTGAATCTGGTAGCAAATATACATTTATTAGACTTTTGATTGTTATGGATATGTGCTGAACTTTCTGGATAAATGCACAAATATCAGAACATATTGTATTTCTCTGATCTTACCTTTCTTAAAGTACTTAAAATATTATCCCTTTCAATCTACTTTGCCGTTTTCTGCTTGTTAAAGAATTCATCAATAATGGCTTTAAGCTTGAAATCTTTAAACAAATCACTGGGATCAGAACCTTTGTGCTCTTCAGACCAAATTTTGTTGACTAAGGAGCAATAATAAACACTCTTTATGTTCATGGTTCTGTGTGAAGGAGATAACCTGACAAGACCTAAGTTTTTTTTTCTTTGAAATAAGGCTGATTTTTTTTTTAAAAGAGCTGCAAATCTAGAGAAGCTGAAGATGTAGGAAAAAATACAGAAGCCAACCAACCAAACCAAAAACCTTAGCATGTTAGACTTCCCACCATATAATCTCATATTCTGTGTTCTTTGCCATTTTTCTATCCCAAACACCACTAAAACCTTGTGTTTCATAAATTAACCCTAGAATGTAAAGTGAGGCCTATGAGAAACACTGCATTTCTAGAGTGACTAATTGGAAAGTGTTGTGGAGTCTAATGTAGTGAGTTTACATCCCGGATGGTTGCATTTACTCATTTAGAAGGTGTGTGCATATTGACTACCTCCCATGTCGCTCTTAATCTGTCTTACTGAAAATGATACTAATATCTATAATAATGATACAATTTTGAGGGTTTTTTATTTAGATCTCCTTATCCCTGAAACCTTTTAGCATACCATGAACACCTGGTGGCTAGCAGCATTGCTGACATTCTTGGAGAGTTCTTTGTGGTTTCTTTCCACATGTGCATGAATAAGGAAGGAGAAAGTAGGACCAGTTTGTGTTTAATCCAAGGTGATCAAAAGAAGTCCCCAATAGCAGTGCAGACTGATTTTAACAGTGATGGGTATTTGCAGGATATTTGCGCCTTGCTCTATTTTACGTTTTCTTTCTCATTCTTTTTTTCTCTTTGATGTAGCAAAGTTTTGGTTTTATTCAGAATAGTTCATTCATATTTTAGACCACTATTCCCAAGTTTCTGCATCCTAGAAAAAGCCCCCAAATGTCTGTGACCTGATTTGATTAAAAATAAAGTCCTTCTTTTTCTGTAAATAGCCAATTTATGCAGTCATGAATGCATTTTGTTTTGGCTTCGCTGTTTGGATTTGGTGTGAGTGCCGCATTTTTGTGATGATGAATCTGATTGGCTGTCAAAGCTTTAAGACAGTGTAGTTCAAATAGACCCCTTGGGTGGTTGTCTTTCAGAGAGGCTCACTTCCCATCTTCACTACTCACCTGTTTATTTAAAATTCTTTCCTGCTCCCTTTTATCATTACACACGTCAAAATCTGTTTTGGGTGCTGCATTTTTCATTATTTTCATTATTATTGCATGGGTGAATTTTTATATGTAGTACTAGGAATTAAGATTTTTTCCTGGTACTTTATTATAGGGCTTTGGGAACATTCTTGATTTGTTGAGTTGCAATGGGATATGTTTAAAAGAGAGAGAACTTATTCAAAACTAGGAAATAGAAATAATCCTGAGTCACTAGTGAATAAGGGGTTAGGGACTAGTAGGCATGGGTTACAGCGTCCAGAGTATTTGGGTTTTTTATAACTACTTTTTCTGATAGCCTGGGCTGTCTTTTTTGTTCAGATTTTTAAAAGGTTTTGTGTGACACACACACACACACACACACACTCACACACACACACACACAGTGTGTGTATGTTTAGAGGTCTACATAGCCCAGTGGGGGAGAAAAAAAGCATCAGATCTTTTTGAGATGAAATTATAGCCATTTGTTGCTGGTGTTAGGATTTGAACTCTTCTCCTCAGGAAGAGCAGTAAGATCTCTGAATCCCTGAGCCATCCCCCGGCCTCCCCTGTTCAAAATTTTGAATTGGTTTTGTTATGAAATCTTATATAATCTTAAATATCTAAGTTCCATGTTATGATGGCACACTATTATCTCCAGGAGTAAAATGAATGATGGCTGGTGTTTTAAATAATGAATCTGCAGTTGGTGTCCAGTTGATGCTGCTTGGGGAAGCTCCTGTGTGTCACTGGGGGCATTAAAGACTCATTAACACTTTAAGTCTACTCACAACTTCCTGCTTGTGGTCCAAGATGTGAGCCCTTAGCTCGCAGTTAATAGCTCCAGGTACCATGTCTGCTTCCTGCTGTCCCCTCCACTAGGGACCCTAATCCTCTAAAACTCTTTAAGTCATATGTTAACTCTTTTATAAGTTGCCTTGGTTATGTTTTATCAGAATAGTAGAAAACCTAACATATATTGTAAAGAGTTTGCTCACATTTGTTGTTTGTGGTAATGTAACAGAGGTATCGGCATCCTTTCAACTGTTCGTTGTAAATGTGCTCAGTTCTTTGTGATTAAGGTCTACAGTAGCAATAGTTTACCAAATGATTTTCAGGGCTAGCATGAGATGAGGGATATGTAGCATTTGCTGGTTGCCAAAATACTTTGACCACAGACAATTCCAAACTACTTCTGTGATGTTCATAAGCAGAACACTGGCAAGTATATGCATATAACAATTGATATAAATAACTTCAAGTGGGGATGACAATAAGATGCAGTCAAATAATTAGGAAGTGTTTAAAGTTCTTATTATAATTTTTAACAATTCACTTAATTGTCATTTTATATAATTAGATGTTTAATAATAGGTATGCTTTAGCAGTTTGTCAAAAAAAAATGCCCGCAAATAAGCAGCAGGCTGTCCCAAGCTTGCCCACACCAGCTTTGGCATGCAGTTGGAGATTTATTATGGCACTGAATCTGTGCCTGGCATTTGTTTCCTCAATTACTATCCTTGCCCTGGAAAAATAGTGATGCTTAGTTCTAGATATAGACTCATTTTCATTATCATCACCATCATCATCATTGATGTACATTTAAATCAACTGCATAAGTCTGACAGAATGCTCATTTGTATAAAAGAGCTTTAAAATACTCAAAAAATTCTCCTGAGTAAAAGAGATAGCCAATTTCTCTCAGTGTCTGTTCTACTGGGGTTATATTTAGGGAGTGTTCTCCTGTGCCAATGTGTTCAATTGTACTTCCCACTTTCTCTTCTATGAGGCTCAGTGTGTTTAGCTTTATGTTGAGGTCTTTGATCCATTTGGACTTGAGTTTGTGCATGGTGATAGATATGTATCTATTTTTATTCTTCTACATGTTGATATCCAGTTATACCAGCATCATTTGTTAAATATGCTTTCTTTTTTCCATTTGATATTTTTTGCTTCTTTGTCAAAAATCTGGTGTTCTAAGGTGTGTGGATTAATATCTGAGTCTTCAATTTGGTTCCATTGGTCCTCCTGTCTGCTTTTATGCCAAGAACAGGCTGTTTTCAGTACTGTAGCTTTGTAGAAGAGTTTGAAGTCAGGGATTGTGATGCCTTTGGAAGTTCTTTTATTGTATAGGATTTTTTTGTCTATCCTGGGTTTTTTGCTTTCTGTATGAAGTTGAGTACCATTCTTTCAAGGTCTGCAAAGAATTTTGCTGCATTGCATTGAATCTGTAGATTGCTTTTGGTAAGATTGCCATTTTTACTATGTTAATTCTACCTACCCAAAGCATGGGAGATTTTTCCCACTTTCTGGTGTCTTCTTCAATTTCTTTCTTCAAAGATTTAAAGTTCTTGTCATACAAGTCATCCACTTATTTGTTTAGAGTTACTCTGATATATTTTATGCTATTTGTGGCTATTGTATAGGGTGATGCTTCTCTGATTTCTTTCTCAGCCCATTTATTATCTGTGTACAGGAGGGCCCTTGATTTTTTTGAGTTAATCTTGTATCCTGCTACATTACTGAAAGTGCTTATGAGTTGTAGAAGTTCCTTGCTATAATTAAACCCCAGCGAATACATTTGATAGTATAGTAGTCGTTTATCACTCTGTTTCACTTTTTCTTTTCTGATTTATATCCCCTTGATCTCCTTTTGGTGTCTTATTGTTCTAGCTAGGACCTTAAGAACTATACTGAATAGATATGGAGAGAGTGGATAACCTTGTCTTCTTCCTGATTTCAGTGGGATGGTTGGGAGTTGGCTTGCTGTGTATTGCCTCTATTATGTCTAGGTATCAACGCAGGAATCTTAAGTGGCTGAAAGACATTTAAAGAAATGCTCCTTAGCCAACAGAGATATGTTAATCAAAACAACTCTGAGGTTCCATCTTATACCTGTAAGAGTGGCCAAGATCAAAAACTTTGATGGCAAGTTATGCTGAAGAGGATGTCGGGTAAAGGGAACACTCCTGCATTGCTGGTGGGAGTGCAAACTGGTACAACCCCTTTGGATGTCAGTGTGGTGATTTCTCAGAAAATTAGGAAACATTCAAGACCCAGAAATACCTCTTTTGGGTATATATCCAAAGGATGCTTAATCATTCCACAAGGACATGTGCTCAACTGTATTGATAGCAGCATTGTTTGTCGTAGCCAGAACCTGGAAACAACCTAAATGCCCCTCAACCAAAGAATAGATAAAGAAAATGTGNTGGTACAACCCCTTTGGATGTCAGTGTGGTGATTTCTCAGAAAATTAGGAAACATTCAAGACCCAGAAATACCTCTTTTGGGTATATATCCAAAGGATGCTTAATCATTCCACAAGGACATGTGCTCAACTGTATTGATAGCAGCATTGTTTGTCGTAGCCAGAACCTGGAAACAACCTAAATGCCCCTCAACCAAAGAATAGATAAAGAAAATGTGGTACATTTACAGTACTACACGGCAGAAAAAAAATCATGACATCTTAAAATTTTCAGGCAAGTGGATCAATCTAGATAACATCATATTAAATGAGGTAACAGAGACCTAGAAAGACAAATATAATATGAACTCATTCGCAAGTGCCTTTTAGACATAAGGCAAAGAAAACCAGCTCACTAGTCACAATCCCAGAGAACCTAGACAACCATGCGGACTCTAAGAGAGACATACGTGGATCTAATCTACACGAGAAGTAGAAAAAGACAATGTTTCCTGAGTAAGTTAGCAACATGGGGACCATGCGAGAGGGTAGAAGGGGAGGGGAGATGTTGACAGAGTTTTCTGTCCTGCCCAGTCCCACAGCCTTTCAGCCTCAAAGAAACGCACAGAAGACTACATTAATCATAAACGGGTTGGCTTATTAGCTCAGGCTTCTTATTAAGTAATTCTTCCATCTTCCATTAACCCATTATTCTTGTCTGTGTTAGCCACATGGCTTGGTACCTTTGTCAGTGATGGATTCTCATCTTGCTTCCTTTGAGGCTGGGTGACAACTGCAGACTGAGCCTTTCCTCTTTCCAGAATTCTTCTCTTCTCGTAGCCCCAACCTCTACTTTCTGCCTGGCTACTGACCAATCAGCCTTTTATTAAAAATAATACAAGTGACAGGATAAAAGATTATTGTCCCACAGCAGGGAGAGGAAGGGAGAGGAGCAGAAAAAATGTGTAGCTCAATAAAATCAATAAAAAACATATAGCAAATATAAGTCATTGGAAGAAACAGAATTATCCTCATAAGCTGCAAAGGTGGCTTAGCAGATAAGATCTGCACTAGTCTTGTAGAGGACCAGTGTTCATTCCCACATCAGCATGGCTTAGCAGGTAACATCTGCACTAGTCTTGCAGAGGACCAGTCTTCCTTCCCACATGCCAATCATCCTATTCACAGCATCCTTTCACTTCAGCTCCTGGAGATCCATCACCCTCTTATTGACTTCTCACACACCTCTACTTATGTGCATATACCCACATAAAGACATCACAGAATTAAAGGTAATAAAAGTAGTTTTTATAGAAATATTCAAAATGTGAAGATGTTAAAATGTTATATTTGTGAAAGTTAAGATTAAGAAAAAAGATATCTCCTTTTATTATAATTAGTTCTGTAATACATCTGTTGGGAAGTATTACAAATAAGTATTTGAAGCATGATTAATAAAAACTCAGAGAAAGAAATTAAGGTTCAACAGGAAGGTCTGAAAAGCAAAGCAGCCCATCACTGGCTCTTACCTCGACCTCAGCCCGAAATGGCGATCCTGCCTCCAGGGATCTCAGAATGAGACTGTGTTAGTGAGCTGTCTCCTCCAATTTTATAATCCCCGCTAGGGTTGGGAATAAAGGCATGTACTGCCTGGTTTCTATGGCAACTAGTGTGGCTACTGGGATTAAATGTGTGTGTTACCACTGCCTGGTCTGTAANTCTGATCTTCAGGCAAGCTTTATTTATTAAAATACAATTGAAATGCCACTACAGGTATTAAAGTAAATAAGTAAAGTAAGATTTACTTGAGTCTTCCCCCTTTCTCTTTCAGTGTTTGAATAAGTTGGTAGTGATTTTAGAAAATTTGGAGGTAAGGTATTTGTTTGTTGTTGTGCAAGGAAAGCTATGTTTATCTTATTGTTATAAAATAAAGTAGCTGCAAAGATCAGGTCCCTTTCCCCTTTTCCATACAGAATGGACTCAGACCCAGTGGGAACTGATGTGTGTGGGGCAGAAAGTCTCAAGAGGTCAGTCCAGACTGACAATAGATACTGGTTTTGCCACTTGACACCATGACGCCTGAGTTTTATCTTAGGAACAAAGAGTAATACTTGGAAACAGCCTAAACGTTTGTCAAAGGCAAATATTCTACAGTGTAACCTTTTCTATGATTAGATTAGTAGAGAACGCTCTAGCTGAGCCTGCCCAAAAAGGCATGTCCTGAATTTCATTCTGGAACTTTCAAACATACAAGGAGCACCTCATTAAAGCATGCTTCTCCTCAGATGTATACAAAGGAGGCTGGGGGTAGGGCTCAACAGGTACAAACACTTGCCTTCTTTCCTTGTCTGCATTCCCTGGGACCTATGGTGGGAGAGAAACACTCCTATCAACTGTTCTCTGACGCCACAGGCGTCCTTTGTCATCCTTTCACCTACAGTGTGAACACACTCATAAACAACTTCAATAGGAATGTTGAAAAAGAAGTGTGAAAATACTTTTAGATTTACCAGTGAGAAGTGACATCTTCCCTCTGTTCTAAGATGGAGATCCCATGTAACACATGGTTTGGCTGACTTTCAGCTTGATCAGGAACTGAAAGTCGAATTTAAGAGGTCTTTACTAACAAATGTGAGTGATATTTGGTCCCCAGTACCCGACATCTTTAATGTTTTCTTTATTTTGCATCTATATCATTTATGACCAACTTCAAATTTTCTAAGAGAAAGTCATCAATTACTTAAGGACAAAGAGATGTTAATGGAGAAAGTCATATGTGTATATGTTGTTCGCTCCGTTGCTCAGTAGGCCGGTTGTAAGCCCGGATCCTACTCACACTTCATATCTGTTTGTTTGATTTGTTTTCTCTCCGTATTCATGAGAAAACATAGTGAGGAAGCAGAGAACTTGTCTATGGTGGGGCTTCCTGCCTCAGTTGATCTAATCTGGGAAATCCTTCATAGCCCGTCCAGAGGCTAACTTAATTACTTAATCCCACAGAGGCAGGACTAGAGGCTCAGCTCCTAGTCGGTTCTAGGTCCTGTCAATTTGGCAGTCAATATTAACTACCACAGCCTGCACATGAGCCCGTGTGAAGCCCAGCCGCTGAGTGATCTCATAGCTGCCTCATTCTCAAGGAACTTATAAATACATGCATGAATATGGTTAGCCTACGTAATTCTGGTTCTGTTCAGACATTAAATCCTGCATATTTGCTTCTGGCTATGCTATATGTAGATAATATTTGCATTGTGCTTTTGGTATTCATTTTAAATTAGTCATTAAATTAAGAACTTTATATTGTAGAATCTGAAGCTTTCTTAGAAAATAAACTAGTTTACATATTATTAATAGTTAAAATGTTCAAAGAGTTATAGCATATGGGAAAAGTTTTCTCAATAAAAAATAACTTTATTACAAGAGTTCAGGGAAAACATCCTACTCTATTTTATATTTAAATTTATTAGTGAAGTAAATTTTTACTTTATTAATAAATTTGATGCCTAAAAGAAAATATAACCAGATTAAATTAAAAAAAAAACATTTTATACCATGACGAACTTCAAGCTTCCTATTTCCTTTACTGTATTAGAGTTACTTTCATAAATGAGAGTTATTAAGTGATTTTTACCCAAAATATATAGCTGTGAATAATACTAGCTTACTGGGAAATTATATTAAAAATGGTATAAAGAAGAAAAACTGGACAAGTAAATGTAATAAAAATTTATTTATAAGTAGATATTTGTAGATTTTTTACTGTTTGTTAAACAAATGTATTTCATATCACTATGTAAGGCCTAATGAATTTTGAAATTTTAAGATGAAGTGTTTGCCAATCCATGTTTCTACATCAAGTCATTGTTTATTATTATTAATTGTTATTATTTTGAGAAATGATATTAGCTCAATGAGAGGAGAACTAGTCTATGTAATTTCAAACCATTCTTGTTTAGACAACGTAAAAAGATATGAAAGTCATTGTAAAATTAAGATAACTTTTTATTGGTTTAGTCTACACTGAATTGTTTTCCTGGTTCATCAGTGGTACTGCAGGGTACTAAAACTGTATGCCAGTGCATACACTGAGTGTGGTTTTCTCCCTGGCATTGCTCTCTGCATTTAGGTTCTGTATTTGTATTCATTCAGCTCTTCCTGTGCTTCTCTACTCTTCATTGGGGGAGGGCACAACTTTTGTGTCTGATGCTGTTTCGGAATATTCTGGAGTATTTAGCGTGAATCAACAAGTTTGTTTTTTTTTTTCCTTCTGTGTCTCATTCTACTGGTCTGAATACACTCTTCAGTGTTGGAATCTTGATTTTATTCCGCACAGTACCTAACACAGTGTTTGGGACAAATGGTGGAGAGAGAACTTGTCTTAGGGAATTTTAGGGAGATCTTCACTTTGTGCCATGCAATGGATGCTGTGTGAGATAGACATTAAGGGCCTGAGTTGTTTCTAATGAAGATGCTGGAAAACACTGTTGAAAAGGGCAGTTGGGAGGGGTGAGGTCAGTCTGTTCTCTGCAGCATAATGGCCTATTGGTCGAAGCATAGAAATGTTTGCTTTCCTGCCAACCTTATGTTACACATTAGGGGACATGAACTCCTGTTTCATTACAGTTGAGACTTTGTTCAAAACCCAGGCCCTCAGCTGTCAGTGAAACAAACAAAACAAATTGAAAAAAAAAAAAACCTAAAATCTAAAATAATGTGACTATATAACACAGTTTGGCTTTCTTTTGGCTTTCTCCTACTTGAATTGCTAAACTTCCAAATATCTTGATTCCTTTGGGTTTTTTTTTTTTGGCTTTACTATTAGCCTTTCTTTATATTTTCCTTCAACTTAAGCCATATATTGAAAACTTTCAACTCTGAGTAATGCCATTATTCCTTCTTTTTCTCTTCTTTCTTCCTTCCTCCTCTTCTTTTTCTTTACCTTTGTGTTTATTCATAACATTGATACATACCACTCAGTGTACACTTCAAACTGGTTAACCTGGTCAGCTTGATGAAAGCTTGATTTTATATTTTAAAAATCTTGTTAACTGGAGGCTACAGCATGTAAGGTGGTTTTGAGGTTAGTAGCTTCAAACTTGGAGTTGAATTTGAACTGAGACAATGTACTAGCTGCAGTAAATCACACCAGAATCTATGGGAACTTTAAATCCTGGAACCTTGAGTAGGCAGGGATAGTTTCACCCAGCCTCAGATGGCCTTCTTCTTCACCAACAAAACAAACGGTTTCCATGGCTCTCCCCTGTCTATCTCTATCACGGCACCTATTGTTTCCTTGGGGAACAGTCAGTTTGGAAATATGTGTTCTATGGGGTGTTTTTCTTGTTTACTGGACATACGAAAATGCACATACAATTTCACCTGCAGTATGTGTAATGAGTTATTTATTAATCATTTCCCACATATCTTGATCCCTTCCCCCCTCAACTGGGACTACTGTTACACACTTCACAGACTATATACTTGTATACAAGTGGAAATACATAGCTTTTTGTGTCTGACTCCCCTGTCTAAGTTTAATTATTTTGAGATATATTGGTGTCACAGAGTTCATAGTTAATCTTATTTTTATGGTTGTGCAGTATTCCTTGAATCAACCTTTACTGATTGATGGGCACTTGGCATGCATTGAGTACTTTATACACAAAGCTACTCTGAATGTTCGTGTAAAAGTCATGTTATGAGGGTATGCTTTCATTGAGTGAATGTAAATAGCTGAGAGTACATTGACTGGATCACATGAAAAGTGTGTCCCTAATCTAAGATTGTTTCCAGATGTGACTGTAAACTGACTCTGCCAATATTATACTTGAGATCCAGGTAGTATTTATCTGTACCAACCTTAATATGGTTAGTATTTTAGTCGTTGTGATTTCAGTTGTAGGTTATAATTTGTCTTTCATGACAAGGGTGGGGAGCATCTTCTTATGTACTTGTTTGACATACATGTAGGCTTTGGCAGGAATCCATTTATTTCATTGGGTTGTTTTCCATTGAGTTTCTACAGTTCTTTATTTACTCTGGGCACAAATCATCCTTTGCCATATTACCTGGCAATATTTCAGGCTGTGACTTATATTTTTATTTCCTTAAATATGTGATACAAAAAGAATGGAATCTCTGATTTTCATTAAAATCAATTTTCTTATTTGGATTCAGATCATGCCTTTGGTGTTTTATCTAAGAAACATTTATGCAGTCTCAGATTTTAGGTTTTATGATTAAGTCAGTAATCTATTTTGAATATATATATATTCAAATATATATTTGAGAGATAGAGAGAGAGAGAGATGAGTCCAAGGTTATTTTATTTTATTTTTGTATTTTTACCTGAAGTGTATGGGGTTTTGCCTACATGTATATCTGTGCACCATGTGTGTATAGTGTAATACCCTCAGAGGGCAAAAGAAAATGTCAGATCTCCTGGAAGTGGAGTGATGGTTGTAAGCCACGAGATGAATGATAGGAATTCAAATCCTAGTCCCCTGGAAGATCAACCAGTATTCCTGACCATTAAGTCATCTCTCTAGCAATTTTTTTGTTTACATGAATCTTTATTTTGACACAATTTTCACAAACTGTTACCTTTCCAATGCTGCATGGCCTTTGCCACATTTTTATAAAATTGCTGTGCTATTCTAGATCCTTTACATTTTTAGTAATTACCTTATTGAGTCCTGCAACAGAGCTTGTTGAAAATCTGATGGGATATTATTAGTCCATTGTGGGGAGGATTTACATCAGTTTATTCATAAAGAACAAATATCTCTCCAGCTTGGAAACTGTCCTTTAAGTTCTCTTCTAGAGTCTTCTGATTTTATGCATCAGTCTTTCATATCACTTGCTTGATATGTGCCTGTTTTGTTTATAGTTTTAAATTTGGTTAGTAATGATATAATTTTTAAAATATGAATTCTGAAAATTTTTGTTAGCTTTTGAAAATACAGCTTTTTTGATAACTATGCAACCATGGACAACTCATTCATATATATATATATATATAAATTTAATGTATCAGCAATATGTCACTGATGTATATATGCATGCTGTATTAAATATAGCTTTCTGTCTGGATTGCCTCTGAAAACACAAATAGCTGTTTTTCTTTTCCATAATCACAATTGTTAGAAGAGGGGCAGCTTAGCCCCATTAGCTCTAGCTTCTTATTGACTAATTCTTATATCTTAATTTAACCCATCTCCATTAATCTGTGTTATCACCATGTGGCTGTGGCTTACCAGCTAAAGTTCCAGCATCTGTCTCCGGCAGGACTACATGGTATCTCTCTGACTCCACCCTTCTTTCTCTCAGCATACAGCCTAACTTTCCCTGCCTAGTTCTGTTCTTCCCTGCCATAGGCTCAAAGCAGTTCTTTATTCATTAACCAATAAAAGTAACACAGACAGAAGGACCTCCCATACGACAGAATGACTCTGTTTTCTTTTATGCTTTCTCTGTTTAGACTCTCCATTACCAAAGTTGAGTTGAAGTGATGAGAGTGAACAATTTGAGGAAAATATTCACTATCTCACCACTAAGAAAGATAGCAGCAAGCTGGGCAGTGGTGGCGCATGCCTTTAATCCCAGCACTTGGGAGGCAGAGGCANAGTTCTGTTCTTCCCTGCCATAGGCTCAAAGCAGTTCTTTATTCATTAACCAATAAAAGTAACACAGACAGAAGGACCTCCCATACGACAGAATGACTCTGTTTTCTTTTATGCTTTCTCTGTTTAGACTCTCCATTACCAAAGTTGAGTTGAAGTGATGAGAGTGAACAATTTGAGGAAAATATTCACTATCTCACCACTAAGAAAGATAGCAGCAAGCTGGGCAGTGGTGGCGCATGCCTTTAATCCCAGCACTTGGGAGGCAGAGGCAGGTGGATCTCTGTGAGTTTGAGGCCAGCCAGGTCTACAGAGCAAGTTCCAGGACAGGCTCCAAAGACACAGAGAAACCCTGTCTTAAAAAAATAAGAAAATAAAAGAAAAGAAAGAAAAAGAAAAAAGAAATCAGCTGTAGGTTTTGTAGTTCTTGTTTGCTGTTAGAGAAACATTCTTTTCAAGTTTCTAAGCAGTGTTTCCTTTGTTGGTGTTAGGAGCAGGGATGCATACTGGATGTATTAAATGACTTTCTTCTATTAAGAGGATTGTATGACTTTTCTGTTGGTTAATATTACAACAGTTACTTCTAAATGTTTAGATTATTCTCCATTGAATATAGAATTGTGATGCAGTGGATTCCTAGATTGAATGTGTAAAATCAAAATTTTGTTTAGGAATTTTTTGTTTATTACTATAGTTTGGTGCTTCTGTTTTGTCTGATTAGCCATATTATCCTCACAGAACACATCATGAAGAACCTCTTCTCGTTTTTTAAGGATTTGATGCAAATTTATTATTGTTTATTCTTTCATTATTTGGGCCTGCGTAAGGTAATATTTATTGTTTTCATATTAAGCAACATAGGTAGTTTGTATAGTTCATAAAAATTGTGTCCTTAATTTGAATTACTGATCATTCTGGCACAAAGTTTTACATAATATTTCCTTGTCCTGTTTATAATCTCTAGTGCTTCCATTCTGTTATCTCTGCCATCTTATTGTTGATAATTTTGACTTAATTTATGTTTTGTCTGTTTTGTCATTTTTGATCAATTTGTTTTTAAGTTTGTATTTTAAAAATAAATTCAAAACAATCAACTTTTGGTTTAATTGGTATTTTCTGAGTTATTTTTGTGTCTGGTTTATTGATTCCCACTTAGTACTTTATTATTTCCATGATTATACTCTTTGTGATTAATTTCCAATTCCCTTACTGTTTTCTGAAGTTTGAAGCTGAGGTGATTAATTTTGTGCTCTTGCTTCTTTTCTGGTCTACACATTTATCCAGTGCTGTTAATTCACTTGGGTGTTGCTTACAGAGCACCTACCAAATTTTGATAGGTTTTAATTTTCACTCAATTCAATCTGCTTAGTATTTTTGTATCTTCATCGAATCTGTATCATTTAGAAGTACATTGTTATCAGACCTTTATATTATCTGTAAATCTTTCATTATTGATTTTTAATTTAACTTGGTTCTAGTCAGAACATAATTTGTATCACTTGATGGTTTTCAATTATTGAGAATTACGTGTCTTTTGCTGTGGTTGGATAAACTGTTCTGTAGATGTCAATTAGATTAAGTTAGTTGATAATGTTTTCTAAATATGTTTTCAGGAATGGATTTCTTTATGACTTTCTGTTTGTTGTATAAAATATCTGTTGTATAAAATATTGCAATGGGGTACTGCAATACCTGACTCTGGGCCCATTCCTGTCACACTTTGTCATAACTATACTGCCCTCAGTTGTAAAGCTCAGCTATACTGTGCTTAGAGTTCCTAAGTATCCATTTGATATTTAACCCTTTGTGTGTGTGTGTGTATGTGTGTGTTTGTGTGTGATGAAATGCTGTTGAATGCCATGGTAATACTTGGTACTCATTGCTCTGACCGTTGTTTTACAGATTGCGTGTAGTATTGTTAGCTGTCAGTTGGCAGGTGTTGACATGACCCATCCATTCCTTTTCATTTCTCCCTAATGAGCTTCATGTAGGTAGACACATCCAGGTCTAGCAGTGGCCACTTATCCCTGGGGCATTTAAGCCCTTGACATTCTATGTGCCTATCTACCAGTTACCCTCAAGTGTGGACAGGAAGAGTGACCCTCACTGGCTCATGTTCCACCCTTGGATCCCGAGGGTTGTCTATTTTCAGTGAAGTTCTACTGGCTGTAACATCTTGTAGCTAACATGTGATGTGGGATTCCCCTCTGTATGCTGGGATTACCATTAATGAATAAAGAAAACTGCCTAGGCCTGTTGATAGGGCAGAACTTAAATAGGTAGGGAAAACTAAACTAAATGCTGGGAGAAAGAAGGCAGAGACAAGGAGAAGCTGTGTAGCCCCGCGGAGACAGATGCCTTAGGAACTTTACCCGGAAAGCCAGAGCCACATGACAATACACAGATTAATGGAGATGGGTTAAGAGTTAGCCAATAAGAAGCCAGGTGGTGATGGCGCATGCCTTTAATCCCAGCACTTGGGAGGCAGAGGCAGGCGGATCTCTGTGAGTTCAAGACCAGCCTGGTCTACAAGAGATAGTTCCAGGATAGGCTTCAAAGCTATAGAGAAACCCTGTCTCGAAAAAAATAAAAAACAACAACAACAAAAAAGCGTTAGCCAATAAGAAGCTACAAGCATTGATTTAAATAATATAGTTTCTGTGTGATTATTTCAGGGCTAAGCAGCTAGGAACCAACAAGCGGCCTTCTTCATCAAACTTGTATCTCATGGTACCTTTATTTTGACTTTGAAAAGACCTTAAATTGTATATAGAAGTTTAGATTTAATATTAATACTCTTTTAGTACCTTCAGAATGTCGCTCCTGAAATCTTCTTTTCTTGCAGTACTAGTATGAGTAGTTGGTGCCATTGCTGCCTTTGATTCTCTGGACTAACGTCTTTGTTTTCCTCTGGCTCCTTTCTTGGCTTTGATCAGATCTGACATGTGTGACAAAATACACCAGAGAACAGAGTGAGAGAAGTATTGCTTATTTTGGTGTATGAATTCTTATGTTCAAGTCCATAGTCCCTGCATATGCTAGTTTTATTCCCATGGTGAGTAGAATATTGCGACAGAGAACTCATGCAGAGGCTGCCGATCTCACAAAGAAAGGGAGGTATAGGCAGTGGCTGGGGACCAGACAGAGTTTCCAAGACAAACCCTTTCTGTCTCAAGCTAGGCACCATGCCCAAACTTTAAAACACCTCTTAAAATTGAACCATTAGCTGGAAAAGCACCATGCTACTACATAGCTCCTTGACAACCATACTTTAAGCATACTTTGTTATTCTTTGAAAAAATTTTCTCCTAGTTTTTCAAAGACCACAAGGCTCACAAGTTCTCTGTTGACATCCTAAGATCACTCAGTTCCTCTCTGTTTCTCTAGTGTAGATTCCCCTGCCATGCTTCAGGTCTCTCATCCTTTTCTTCTGCAAGGTCTAATCTGTGCATTCCACTCAGTGTGCTTGCATATGGTAGGTCTCATGTAGGGGAAGTTTTTATTTTAGCTCATGCACACACATACATACACACACACATCAAATATAAAGTACTTGTGAATATATTCTATTCTTGAGTTTTTTAATGCATTAATAGTAACCATGCACTGTTCAACTGTTGGTTCTAATGTGTTGTCAGTGCTTGCTAAGCATACACACTTTAATTTATGTCCTTATTGTAACTCATAGTTTTCCTATATTGACTTTACCTCATAATTTTTAGTAGGTATCACTTTGTTGTTTCTGTCTTTTTGGATGCTGGATATAATTTATTTTATTTCATGTCTATGGTTATTCAGCCTGCATGTATATCTGTGCATCACATGCTTGCCTGATGCCCACTGGAAGCTTGAGGTGGATCTCCTGAAACTGGGCTTACAGGTGGCTGTGAACCACCCAATGGGAGCTGGAAGTTTAACTTGGGTCCCCCACAAGAGGAACCAGTGCCCTTTATCACTGAACCATCTCTCCAGTCCCTGGATTTGATTTTTATTCTTATTAATATTTTGTGTTGTTATTTTGAGACACAACTGCATTTTCAGAATTAGTCTGCTCCTTCAAGGTGCTTAAGAATTTGTTGATTGGCAGCATAGAAGCATGCAGGTTGAGTCCAAATGACCCTGCCATGCACCCTCTGTGAGTCAGGAGTTTGCAGTCAGCCCCTTGAGAAGGAAAACTGTTCCTAAGTGTTCTTGGCTATGTGCCTGACGATGTAGCAATTCCTAACATTCCCAGGTAGTTTACTGGTAGTATTTGCCAACTAATACTTGGCTGACTACTTGGATTGCCCTCCAAGGGTTTCTAGAGTCAGTAGTGTAGTTGAATCCTCGGTCCTTTGAACTTTGCCGGCCTTGGGCCCTTTAGATTCTGAGCTTCACTGCTGACTGTGATAATCCATTGGACTTGCTCTGTTTTCCTTGCCCTTATTTATTCTGGAAATAAGGCAGTAGGTTGAAGGGATTGCAGAATTCCCCCCCACACACACACCCTTTTCTTTTTTTTTTTAAATGGGTCATTATGCTTGATTTTCTGATGTCTCTTTTACAAATTTTGCTTTCTGTGTTTTGTCTTTTTATTTTATCTCTTTAATTTTCAGGAAATAAATTGAACATCTACACTTTGATATT
Organism: Bramus lutescens; assembly: GCA_001685075.1. NCBI lineage: Eukaryota > Metazoa > Chordata > Mammalia > Rodentia > Cricetidae > Bramus > Bramus lutescens. The sequence continues at coordinate 101,891 of LOEQ01003604.1, read as the reverse complement.
TTATCTTTTTTCTTTTTTATTAATTTTTATTGAGCTCTGCATTTTTCTCTGTTCCCCTCCCTGCTTCTCTCCTCCCCTCCACCCTCTCCCAAGGTCCCCATGCTCCCAATTTACTCAGGAGATCT
>LOEQ01003604.1:72117-101419 GCA_001685075.1 Bramus lutescens | reverse complement strand
GCCATTTTAGATTCCTCTGTTGAGAGTTCTCTGTTTAAGTCTGTACTCCATTTTATTAATTGGATTATATGTTCTTTTGAGGACCAATTTCTTGACTTCTATGTATATTTTAGAGATCAGACCTCTGTCTGATGTGGGGTTAGTGAAGATCTTTTCCCATTCCATAGTTTGACTGGAGCACAGTAGGGATATATCTCATTAGTAAAATCTATGCTTAACATGTCCCAAAATTTGATATTGACTTTTATTTATCAATACAGATATATTCAATCGCTTATTTTTTGGCTATGAATAATTCTGTAAGATACATGTGCATCTCTTTGATGTTCTTTGCCCTCATGGAATTATTGTGAAATGGTTTGTTTGACAGAGGCTTTGGCGTGAATCTGAGTTCACAAAGCAGACCTGCAAAGATTAACGAGTAGTCATTGCCCAGGAAAAAGGTTCCAGCAAAGTGGGGAGGACAAGAAGCCGAATTCTTGCCTTCTCTGTTGTCTAAGAAATCCATGATCTTTGGATTCTTAGGTGGCTATTGTTGGCTTGCCATCCTCAGTTCACAGAAAAACAACTGAAAATGTTGGTTTAAGAAGGCCATAAGTGCACACCAATGTAGATTTTCATTATTCACACCCAGTTTTCATTTGGAGATTTTTGGGTTTGTGGCAATTCAAAATATTTATTTTTAAAATAAAGTTTATTAAAGCACTGTGTTTTTTAGCTGTGTAGAATACAGTGATGAGTTATTTTTATATTGGTCTTGAATGTGTTACTGTAGTTTCAATGATTCCTTTGGGATGATCATACAGTAATTACAATTTTAAGTAGTTTGCATGTCTCAAAATGTTATCATTGCATATATTAGTGCTATTCAAAATTCAGTTGTACAAAAGAAATATGAGGAAAATTATTAAATAATTATCAGGATGAAGTTGAGTTAATAGGTGTGACATCCAATTATAACTTGCCCCAAGAGAAATATCGAGTGAAGGTTGAACATTTCAGCCTTAGCTAAGACCTATACTTCTGAGAACTTTGACTAAATAGTGTTCATAACGAGGAACAAGTCTTTGTTCATACCCCTGTTATTAACATCTTCATAGAACTTTCATTTCCATAGGTTGAACTGTTGGTTGCAAAATCACTGCTTTTTAAATCTTTCCATTTTCATGGGAAAGTGTGCTGAAGCATATTTTCAATGCCTTTAGTGATCTGAAGTGAGAGAGTAGAGGCAGTAGAAGAGAGCCTAGGATGAATTAGAGCGGGAAATCAGCGTTGAGCCCAGTATACATAGAGATGTATACATGCCTGTGTGTGTGCATGTGTGCGTGTGTGTAAAACATACCCACAAATATACGTCTGTACACTCATTTGCATTATGTAATTATAAACACCTTGCTCTGAATGCCAAGACACACCACACCACAGCAGCACCAAGTAAGCACTGCTTAGTTCTCAGATACTGCTTTCCAGTTGTGCATTCTCACACAAGGGTCTAGAACTACGCAAGAGCGATGACCGCTAGTGTCCTGGAGCACCGTGCAGCAGCAGCAAGGGGAGTGCAGCAGGTTGTTTGAATGCTCCAATAGTCCCATAATGACTGTACTGTGTCACAGGGATATGGAGGCTTCCACTAGCCACAGATGGGGTAAATAAATAAATTAGTGCTCTGGGAGTAATCCAAAGCAAACAAATCTCCAAGCATTCTATGCTATTAATGAACTACTGAATAAATAAGTGATAATATAACATCCTAAAAATAAGAATTTCAGATTATTTCTGTAGATTCTCTGCTATCAAAAGATGAAGCTCAACTCCAAGTTCATTAAGTACAAACAAGCTACACATAGTGAGTGTGTTTTCGGAACTGCAGTGTGGGAAGGGTGGGCACTGAGCTTCAGAGTAGAGCAAACAGCCCTCCTGCCAAGTGGCCAAGGCCAACATTTCCAGTGATAAATCACCACGGTAAGACTTGTGATACGCTGTGGGGAGAACTGTGCTTTACTGCTGTGGTTTCCCCAAGCCTGGAAACCTTGTCTGATTATAACACAATCTAAGACAAGTCTTGAATAAAGGATATTCTTTAAAATGCCTACCCAGCGCTCATCACAGGTGACAGGGTCATCAAATGCAAGGCCGTCAGACAAGCTGACACAGCCAGAGGAGCCAAGAGAAAGTGGGATTCAGGATCAGAAATAAAGCCTTAGAGGACACTGTAGAGAACATAAATAAAACATGAACTTTTGCTAATAACATTAGACCAATGTTTCAGAATAACTTTGACAATTATACCATTCTCATGCAAGAAGTTAATAGCAGGGGAAACTGGAGTTGTGGCAATCTCAATGCTGTAGTTAGAGCTTTCTGGGGACAAAAACAGATGGAGTATACAAATGAACTTTAATGTTTAAATCAAATCCATTTCTTTCAGCTCATTTTTAGTATGTATATACTAAATATATTTCTTGGATTGTTACACAACTTGTTCCCAGTTATTCTGGATTGAATATAAGACTCCCATTGATGGCATTGAATAAAATCTGAGAGACAGGAAATGGAGAAAACACAGTCATCTCATTAAATGTGTCCCATGCTGTGTCATGTGGAGCATATTTTATCTCCTAATCCCTTTCATTGATAATGGGATCTTGAAGCAGTGGGGTCACCTTTCAGGGAACCACTGTGCCACAGTGGAACTGCTTGTTTGAAATGGCCTATGCAAATTGTGACTTTATCTTTAAGGTCAAAATAACAATTAGCACACATGTATAAATTCTCCTTTTCTCTCCATCTATTCTCTTTCTCCATTCTATTTTGGGGCCCTCCCCTGCTGAAGGGGCAACAATTCAAGAAACTGGGGTCATATTTCAGCTGTTTGAGCTGTCTGTAGTTTTTCTTATTTATTTCAGTTCCAGTGCCACAGAATGATGCATTTGAAATTTTGCTATAGGTCAATGGGTGTCTCATGCTGGTATTTTAAGTGCTGATTATTCATTGCAAAGATTTCTGCAATTTATGAGTAATTGGATTTTTAAAGGTTTGTGTTATAGCAAAAAGTTTAGGAACTGTGTGGATGGTTGCTTATTTTGTTAAAAAGCTTGAACTTAATTCATCTATAATATGTAACAATAAATACAGAAGTGAAGTACGTGAATTATTTTATGTTCTTTATAGCCCAGTAGCTACATACATGAATATAATGCAGGATAAAACTAATCTCTGCCACAGAATACTGATTATTAAGAAATGTGTGGATATGTGACTGCATCCTGTTTATTGTCGTAGAGATTTGTGTCATTCATGTTGAAGAAAATTAAGACGTAGAACTACAGTTGTGTTGAAAAAACTACAAAGAGAAGATAACATAAATGAAAAACTGAATAGGAGGAGTGATGTTGTGGGACAGGGTTTTAAAGGCTGAAACTTTTTCCTAGCTCTCTGAGTTCCAATGCAAGCATACAGAGCCAAAGCGGTGTACAGTTCCATTGCTTCCCTCTACCTTTTTCTTCGTTCCTACCCATTGTTGTCTGCTTTCCAGATGTTCTGGAGAGTTCCAGAAGGAGCTATAAGAGTGAGGTTACCTTACCAGACACGGCAGAGTCACCTCTGAGAGCTGTAATATAAAAATTAGATATTGATAACACCTTTTTTTCCTCCTAGAAACAGAAGTATTTTATCTGTGTGCTTAGTTCCATACATGTGTGTGAAAACACACATGAAAATTAAGATAGTTTCTTTCATTTTGCTTTTACTGGGCTGAAATATGTCTTTATTACCTTTAGTTCTGGTGCGGTGTGAGGCTCACTGACGACCCTAGAGTTTGACCTCTCCTCTTTGATAAAAACTAAAATGTAACTATATTGGTAGAAAATGTAATTAAAGCGACGATCCATACTAATAGCTGTGGTAATGATATGTATTAAACAGATGTTAGCAATGGTAACATCCTTCTTTATTTACATTTTTTCTGAAAATCAGTACAATGGTAGAAATGCATGAAATTATAACACATGGGGAAATTCTTATAATAAGAATAGAAGCCGGTGACAGAGGTGAGGATTTGTTCTTGTATTACATGAGAAAATTGGTTTAATTGGTTTTCTTTAAGGCTTTTGTAAAAATGGCAGTCAGTGATAGTTACAGAAGAGGGAAGATGGTTCATGCTTAGTTAAAGAGATCTGGCCCTCTCTTTTGTTAATGAACAGCTTCAAAGCTGGAATTTGCATTAAGAACATTAATGTAATAATTTAAAAAGTACCCATTAGTCTGACAGTTTTAGGATAACAAAACTAAATTCTAATGAAGTAGACACTTGCATAAGTACTGTGGGAGATATTGGGGGTGAAAATAGTCTGCTCACAATAAAAATACACTTTTTTTGATTTAAAAAATCTGTCAAAATGAATTTCAAGTACTTCAAAAATACATGTTAAATATGCTGTTCTACAGTTTTGAAACAGATTAAAATTATATGCAAATTAACATAAATCACATGGCTTCAAGATTGTTTTGAAGTGCTATCTTCATTGCCTGCAGTAAATGGTTGCTAAATGAATGGATGTAGAAATATCTGACTGGCTGGCTGAATGAATGAATGAATCAGTTATTCACTCTGAATGTGGTTACATTTTTCTTCTCTGGCAGAAGACTAATTTTTGATCATATTCATGGGATGTGGGAGGTTGCAACTCCAAGCTTAGTCTAATCAATCCCATTCAGCCCAGCAGAGACCATATGCTCCTGGTCCAGTGTAGGATCCCCAGGCTGTCAGTGCCTCTGAGTCACCTGAATCTGCATAGATGAAGCACTCCAGGAAGCAGGCATTGCTTATAGGGGTCACCCTCAGCCTCTGTACAGTGGCAGCCATTGTTCTCATCACTGCACTTCCTTGACATTTCCTGTTCCAGGGAGTTTTGCTGCAGACACTCCTTGGCTTGCCCTGCCCTTCACTACTACACAATTGGCTTCCTTTTCTAGCTCTTTTTCTTGCCTTGCCCCAGGAGCTCCCTGGGGCTCCTTTTTCACCCTCTGTTCTTTCTCTGCTCCAGCTATGCTCAGCCCCAGCCATGATCACAACCTCTCGGGTTAGGCCTGGAGCAGGAGCAAGTGTTTAAAGCTCTGTAAGTACTTCCAATGCACAGCTAGAGTTCCATACTGTGGCCCAGGGAATTGTTTGTGTCTCCAAGCTTCACTTGTGTCTCTGCTGATTAGTGTCACACACTGGCTCCTGTAACTTACAGACCTCATCTTTCTGCTGGCTAACCAGGAAGGTATTTCCATTTTGAAATGTCATCTCAAAATAGTTTTACCTTCTGAGTTTTCATTTATTACTTCCAATCCCCAAATTTTAATTTTTGACCTCCCTTCTCAATGTTTTGGTTCAGACTCTGTTGCTATTCACATGGCCCAATTATTCTATGATGCTATGGCTGAATTACTTTATGGTGAGGTTAATATTACTTTTCTTTTTTTCCCCCAAATGCGTTTATGTTTCGCGTGTAGTGTCAAATTAAAAACCCTTATTATGGGTGAAGCTTCAAAATATTTAGACTCATAGTTGAGTTTCTTCACATAGTATACTCTAGCCTTTGTAGAAAGGCCTACTTGTGTATGAACTCTTCCCTGACTTCTCAGTCTTTACTTTCTCAGCCTTGTTGCTAATATGATGCATTGACTCACATGATGATTTTGAGGAAGTTTGGCTGTTAACTGCTAGACAGAATCCTATCTTCTCTTGTGTTGATACCTGTCTGTGACTGTGTACAAATGAATAAACACTAATAATTTTCCTTTTATACAGATATTTTAATGAATCAGGAAAATCAATGTTGTGTGAGTTGTTATAGCATCAACGTGAAGAATTACAAAGCAGATATGACCTATGTTTTACAGTATCTTCTAAAGATCATAGTCAGCCAATACCTATTGAAGAACTGTAATACACTAAGAATTTATTCTATTATTTTGTTACATTGTTATGTAAACTAGTATTATCCCAATCTCAAGATGTGAAGGCCCAGGCAGTAAATATTAACCAACACTCTTCCCGTCAGAAATGGTCAGGATTCCAGTTTATATGTTCAGAGTTCAAATCTTGTTGCAAGGAGGAGGCTGCTTGTTCTACCCTGCCGCCCGGCTAGCTCAGTTGGTACAGCATGAGACTCTTAATCTCAGGGTATCCCTGACTTTGTAAATTCTGGGTGTCTGTAGATATTTTTAAATTTCATCAGTATCTGGTTTTCCTAAAATACAGTAAACAAGATAGACAGTTACATAGGTAAATAAGTTAAGTTTGAGAAAGCTCAAAGACATGCCACCCCTACATCTAAAAACATCCACTTCTGTTTATGGCCACAGTAGCCCAAGCAGTGGCTTTCAGCCCTGGAATGCTGTGGTTATTTAGGTTGTACCTAGTTTATAGGACTTATGGCAAATATGTTTAAAAGTTGTTCAAGCTTTTAAAGGCAGATTGACTAACACACTGTCTTTCAATAGTTCTTCCCATAAGATCCGAAACTGGGGGTAGGGGGGGAGTGCTAGAACAGAATTGAAATGAACAGCTAAATATAGTAAAAAACATTAACATATGTATCAGCATGGTGTATGTTCCTCTAAGAATTCTTATGAACCTGGATTTAAACTCTGACATTAGAAAATTCAGATGATACAAATCAAGATTATTTCTTTTCAGAGGAAGGATGTGTTTTCCCAGCACTCTCTGAGATCTGAGTGAGGGCAGAATTCTCATGGCTGTTGTCCAGATAGGGACAACTTCCTGTCTTGGTTACAGGGCAGAGAAAACCGGAAATCATAGCTGTCTTCTGTCCTCGCTAGCTAGAAAAGGAAATTTAGCCATGAAGAATACTTTCTCATCATGTCTCTGATATATGTGAAGTCCATTTCCTAATTGGGAATTGGTGAGTAAATGGACTTGAAAAAATTTTTAAAGCTCTATTTGTTGAAATTTACATGTTATGCTAGGCATGGTAACTGATTTTATTACCTAAAGAACTGGAAAATGGATTGCTTGTGCTTACTATTTCTATTACTAATTGAATAATGGACTTTAGCTAGAAAGCCACCTTTTTCTGAACTTGCTTTGATTTGAGAAGTTTATCTCAATAGCTTTGTTTTCCAGGATGCTATTTTATTCAAAATTTTACTTAAACTTAATGAATAGGGAGTGGACTTCAAAGGATAACATAATTTCACTCTTCTAGCTGTGTTGCTGAGATCAAATGCGTGGCAAAGTGACCTATGTGGCCACTGTGGGCAATTGCAGTAGAAGTACAGTTTCTCGTTATTGCATCTGAAAATGAAGACAGCATTCCTTAACTATCACATTTATATGAAAACTTGCAGAAACTCCATCCATGTGTCATAATTAAGACACTTTCATTCATTTTATACGTTTTTCTCAGAAATAAAACTCCTCGAATTGAAGCTCAACTTAGTAGAAATATTTAAATGGAATATAAAGAAAGAACCAAAAGATGATGTTCTAAAGATACACAAGAACAGAGTTTCTCCACTCTCAAAACACATCTAGTGAATATATTTGGTTTATTTTTGGATGTATTTGGCAGCTGAAGAATGTAGTGCCTTTCTGACAAAAGCCTTCAGTGGCTCAATCTGTAGTTCCGCTTTGTGTTAATGGGATTGTCCCAAATGGATGAACATAATGAAAGAAGCATCTAGAATTGGCTTTGCTACAACACAAGTATGTTTTTCTGTGTCCCATATCTTATGGTAATGGGACTGTGGTGACCTAGAGATGGGGATACGTATTTATGTGTATACATACATATGTGTATATATACGTATATATTTGTAAACACGAGTAAACATATTTACTGTTTTTATTTTCTTAAACATGAGTAGACATAGTCTAGATTTATCTGGGTGGCTATTTAAACTATATTTTTATAATGCTTCAACATCCATGGTTGGTATTATGCTTAAAACAAGTTGCAATAATAGTTAATATTTCTGAAGAGATAAGAATTTTAACTGTTCAAATCTGGGGAATTGAAGAATTTTGAGTTCTCTTAAAGCCCTCACCTGCCTTTGTTGTAGGTTGCTGCACTTCTCTGGGGGAAGAATGAACTCATTACTGCTACAACAAAAGCATACATGAGTGAGTTCTTGCCACACACAGTATGAAGCTGTGTGTGAGAAGGTCCGGTGGAAGGAAGAGGAGATTGATGACAGAGATGAGCTCAGCTATAAAGAGGCATTGAATTGTATGTGTGTATAAAGCCACTGAGAGTCACACACAAGGCTGTGCTCCAGTGTGACTGTATCCTGAGAGCTCTTTTATTTTGATGTAGTGCATCTACAATGACATCTTTGAATAATAGTAATTAGTTAAAAAATTAAAGGCATATTTACAGCACATTATGCTGGGTGCTTCGAAGGCAAGGTGAACACCTGGTCCCTACCATTAAAGATCTAATATTCTCTAAACCAAAAGCAATACAGATGTAAGCTGCCCTTATTACTGTTGTAAAAGAAGAAAAAGAGAGTCCTAATCAGGCAATTAAACATAAGAAGATTTATATCACCAAGATGCTCTTGAACTATATCTTGTTACTAAACTATGCTTTCATTTATTGTAGAAAATGGTGAATGCAAATCTCATGCCTTCTTATGTTTTGATCAGCAGCAGTCATATTACTTAGCTGGCACAACAGAACAGCCAGAACTTCTTATGGACAGTTTCCTGGAACTGTATTGATGTGGTTTGACTTAACCCCACTTGCTGCTTGAGCCTTCTGCATGTGTGAACTTTTTGAATGGTTTACCATTCACTGGTAATAAAAAATTGGGTGTCCTTGCCAGGCATAGTGGTTCACGCTTTAATCCAGTTGGGAGGTGCAGTCAAAAGCAATTGTGTCACTGTGAGTTTGAAACCAGCCTGGGTCTACATAGCAAGCTGCAGGCCAGGATCTTGGAGAACATTCATGAGTGCCTAGAACTATGCTTTGCCTAAGCTATTTCTCCTGTTTCTGTGATAAAAAAGACCTTGACAAATGCAGCGTACAGAAGAAAGGATCATCTTGGCTCAGAATCCAAGTCAATTCTATAAGTTATGTACAGTCACTTATGGCAGGGAAGTAACAGCAATGGGGTCTTGAGGGAGCAGATCATATTATGCCCAGGAAAGAAACAGCAATGATCCTTTTGCTCAGGTCATGTGGCAAGTTTTGTTGTTGGTTCCCAGCTTGAAAATAATGACACAGAGACTTATTAATTATGAAAGCTTGACCATTTAGCTTAGGCTTGTCCTACTAACTTTTATAACTTAAATTAACCATTTTTATTAATCTACATTCTACCATGTGGCTTTTCCCTTTCTCCCATTCTGTGTATTTAACTCATTCCACATCTTGATCACATCTCCTCTTCCTCTATTTCCTCGAGAGTCCTGCCTTTCTCTTCTGCCTAGCTATTGACTGTCTAGCAACACATCTTCACACAGTGTAGAAATATCCCACAACATTTCCCCCCTTTTGTCTAAATAAAAAAGAAAGGTTTTAACTCTAACACAGTAAAACTATATACAGTAAGAACAATTATCAAATAAGAATTGTATTCACAAAGCTTAGTCCATATATATTTGGCAGATTTGGAGAAAGTATTGTATTATCTATCCTATCTAAGTGAGTCCAAAGTTTTATACTTAAATCATTTTCTATCATAACTTGTATTGTCATCCCCAAACCTAAAAATATCTTCTTAGATAAACTTAAGCTTTTAAGTTTCTCAACTTTATATCTCTTATATGTTTTTTTTTCTGAATTTGGTAACAAGAAAAATTATACTATCCAGTCTTCAATCCCCATCAGAGACCCAAGGAGGACAGGCTTCATCTAGCTTCCTGTAAATGATTTTGTACTTGAGTCTGAAGTAGGTAACTAGTAAGTAAGATTGTGTACCCTGGATGTATTAAATAGATTGTGATCATTTAACCTCTCCAAGATCTGCTGCATATTATATTGAAAATGTTTACGTTTTCTGCAGTGACCCATGACCATTCCTGGCAGTCACCTTTAAGGTCTCTAATAATCTAGTGAGGCCCTTCAGCAAGGAATCCATCTGGATTGTGGTTATGCCATTAAGCTGACAAACACCACCTAAAGATCAACTTTGGACTACAAACTGCTCAAGACAACTTCCAAGTGGTTAGCTAAGATGGCCCAGCCTGATAGACCACTCCAGTGAGGACTTCAGAGAAGCCCTGCACTTTCTCATCATGCCAAGACTGGAGAAGAGCTAGCTCTCCCAGGACATGACCAATATCTCAATTTTCTCAGGGTCCCCAGACATCAGGAAGTAATTTAAAGAACACAATGCCCACATTCCCAAGAGATTAGATGGGTGTTTTTTGTTAGTTCATTGGATTATGGATGCTTGTCAATGTTTAGGGAAGTTGGTTACAAGTTGTTATTGGTCATGGTCAAGGAAGAAACTAAGGAAAGGAGATTAGATTCATGAATCTCATTCTAAAAAGAAAACAGGAATGATAGTATAAAATGGTAGGTTATTGGATCTACTTTTATTTATTATTCATTTTGCATTCCAACCGCATTTCTCCCTCCTACCCCTCTCATCTCCCCCAGTTCACCTCCCCATCCACTCCTCCCAAAGGGTAAGGCCTCCCTTGAGGAATCAATAAAACCTGGCACATTAAGATGAGGCAGGACCAAACCCCTCCACTCTGCATCAAGATTGAGCAAGTCATCCCACCATAGGGAATAGGCCCCAAAACAGCTAATTCGTGAACCAGGGATAGATCCTGGTCCCACTGCCAGATGCCCCTCAAACAGACAAATCTACACAACTGTCTCCCCAATGAAGAGGGCCTAATCCAGTCCCATGCAGGCCCCTATACAGGCTCCATGATAATCTTCTCTGTATTATTCTGATTTTAGTATATGTATTGCCAAAATGAGCACTGAATCTACTTTTAAACAAAAAAGCAACTGCTAGTCTTAAGTGTTTTCCATTGATATGTGTATATTGATGCAAATTTAGAGTTATTATTGTTATATTGTATATATGTTTCTACTCTTGTTTAAGGTATTGTACCTATGCAGATCTTTTAAAATATAATGCAAATTTCTAGTCTTTGAAAGTTATTATTACAAACTATTTAGGATAATTAAAAAATAAAGTTTAGTAATTAGTTGTCTATAATAATCAAACTTGTATTCATATTAGATATGTTTTTAAGATCAGACAGAGATATAGTTTAGATAGACAAGTGGTCTTCAAACACTTCAGAGATCTACAGAATATGGCATTTAAGATGTTTTAATAATATAAGGCTTTTCATGACAGTGAGACACATCTACTCCTGGCAGTACCAATCTACATCAGAGAAGATGGTGACACTGAAGAACTTCCTTAAGGAGTTTGCTTTCTATATGGCAGAGCTAGCAATTAGGGCAAGAAATTGACCTTACCTTAACTTCTGATGGAACACTGTCCAAATTAAACTAGCAGGGCACAAAAGAAGGTGACTACCAAACTTTTCCAGGATAAGGTAGAATAGTCCTTCATCATTCCTATTTCACAGAAAAGTCTGTCAGATGTTCTAAACCTGTAGGCTGAAGATGGATGCCAGTGTTCCAGAGGAAACTTGGGTGACTATCCAGGCAGCCTACTGTTTACTTCCTGTTTACTCAGATAATATTATATCTTTATCAGGTCTCTAATGGAGTTGAAGATGATATAGTTATAGTTACAGTTTTCCTTTCTACTAAATTAAAAAAAAAACTCATGAAGAAGGTATGAAATATATAAGGTTGGGAGACATAAAAGCTTAAGTTGTCTATCTAAGAAAATGTTTTGAGCTTAAAGAGGAAGTTTTGGGTTGGTAATACAAGTTAGGATAGAAAGTGAATTAGGTATAAAACTTTGGACTCATTAAGATAGGATAGATAACCGAGTATTTTCTCTGAATTTGCCAAATGCAAATGGAATGGACATTGTGAATATAATTCTTACCTGATAATTTTCTTTATTGTATATAGTTTTACTGTGTTAAATTAAAACATTTCTTTTTATTTAGAAAAAAATGGGGTAAATATTGTGATATTTTAATTGTTTTCTGATACTCCCAAGACTGACAATGAAGTTTACCTTGAATCAGAAGGTAGAGCTAGTTACTAGCTGAACAAATTAACCAGAGAGGTTTTTGAGAACTCAGGGCATATAGAGAGATATAGGAAGTAGTAGTAAGAAGGGGCTTAGTGGGAGTCTGAACTTTCGGATTGAGGAAGGAGAGAGAGAGAGGTCACTGGTTGCTTTTCTGCTGCTTCTTGAATCAACCAGCTTCTTACACCTATATCTGACTCCTGAAGTTTATTGATAAAGAATAAATAGATGAACGCTTCAGGCTCACTTCCCCCTTTAGACAGTCAAGGACGCCACACAATGAAAGGTGCTGGCCACATAATGTGGGTCTTCCCACATCAGTTACACAATCAAGAAAATGCCTTATATGTGTATACAGAAGCTAACCTAACTTGGATACTACTGATGTACCTGGTGGCTTGTTTTCTGATTTATTCTAGGTGTTCTTGACAGTCAGTGTTGACCATCATACCTCCTTCTTCGTATCAATCCGTGACAGTCTGCCTCTACCTTTGCTCCTTCACTACCGTGGCAGCTTAGCAAATCTCCCTGATGAATGTTCTACCTGTTCCAGCCTGATGCCCACTCCAGCTTCCTAGAAAGTGACCCCTCTGTGCTTCTCGACCTTTTAAATTAAAGCACTTCTCTCTATAGATGTAACCTGGTACATGTTCCTTTATAGTTGCTCTTATTATTTAGAAATTTATCAGCATTTATTTACCTTTTTGCTCAGATTATCTTTTGTGTTTACAAGCCAATCTGTCTTTTTGCTCCTGTTGTACACAGAGTCTAGTGCTGAATACACACTCAGTAAATGTTTGCTTGTTTGGGGAATAGAGAGATGTAAAGTGAAGATTTAGATAATCCTTGAAGTTAGAAATAATTCTGCATTTTTAAACAATTTAAGACTTAAACCAAGTTAGAATCATGTAGAGACACTGGCTTACAATAGTGCTAACAAGAATATCTGTAGGTACAAGGAGTACCGCATCAACTGGCCATTACAAAAATACAAGCAGAAATGTATTTAAAATATTTAAAGTATTTTGAGTAGCATGTACATGCTTATTAAGTACTGCCCTTGTTAGCAAATCAAGGCAGGGGAGAAATCCTTCCACAACAGAGACTTTAGTGAATCAACCGACCAGAGAGGCAGAACATTGAAAAAATAAAAAACTTTCCTACTGTGCCTTCCCACAGTTTAGTGGCAGAGTTTATTAAACCAAAAGCTATCAAATCACTCTGACTATGACAGCCAGGCCCTAAAAAAGGCACCTGCATTTCATGAATTGATGAGCAATTGTTTTTAGTCCTGATTCTAAGTACCCTGTTGATTGCAGTCGTGTGATGGGGTTGAAAAAGCACAGAGTTTGGAGCTAGAACACCTGGATCTCAGGCCCAGTGAGCAAGTCACTTCACCTCATGGAAGGTGATTTCATTTGTGAAGTGGTACCCTGCGGGATTCTTGTGTGAATCAAATAAGATAATTGCAGGAAATCTCTTAGAACTGGGTGAAATACTAAAATGAACCCTTAGGAGTTATGGTTGCGAATCTGTCTCTGTGTAGGGCACAGTGTACACAAATGGGGGAGCTGGGCCTGGGCTGCGGCTCTGGACATTGCGAGCCCAAGGAAAACGTGTGGTGCCGCGAAAATGATCCTGATGTAGATGTGGATCCCCTCATTGTGTGAGTACCGGACAAGGAAGGTGACTCCTGCTTGGGCGTTGGTGCCGAGTTTGCAGTAAGAGATGTTGTGGGCCTCAGACGCTGTGGGATGAGGTGATATCCATTCTGTCTCGTGTTCTCTGATCATCCCCCATCCCGGCTGCCCTACCTCCCCTCTCCTCCTGCCTTTTTCTCTCTTTTCTCATTGCCTTCGTGTCTTTATTCCAACCTCTCTTTGTGCTGGGACAGCTGAGTGACAGTTGGAAAAGTAAGATTTATGATGTAATGAGTGAGAAAGTAAACTATTAGGCTCTCTCCTCTCTTGTTCTCTCTCTCACACACAGACACATGCCCCTTACTTAAAATGTATTTAAAAAGAATAATCACATTATATTCACAAGCAAGGTGTAAGAAATATATGTGTTGGTATATTTTGAAATTACCATGTAAAAGTTTTGTTCACAGTTTTTATGGAAGGCAGTTTTGGGCTTGTTGGAATAAGAATAGTAGTATTTATATACTTAGTAATCAAGTGAAATATGCTAAATGATGTATTTTAATGTGTTTGACAGAATATCTTTTGTGTCTAATATTTAGAGTTTTTTATGTCTGCAACTTAATTTTAAACATAATTATATTTATAAATTCTAGGATTTTGCTTCTTAAAAATTAGAATATTTCATTTTTGTTAATCAGAAGTACAGTCACAGAAAATCCATCTGGTAAATAACTTAAGGACCCTTTATAAAACAATTAAATTTTTAATTTTTTAAGTGATCTGTTCATGTACTTGTCCTTGTACAATGAAGACATGAAAAGAAAACACATTTTGAAATTACTTCTGAGAATTGGGATTGTAAAGTAACTTCTTATTATAAAAGTTTTCGAAAGTGCCATACGTGTATACTGTGCATTCTGATTATCCTCCTCATCCTCTTTCCTTGCTGTTCTGCCTGCTACCCTCCTGAAAGCCTCACTCCCATGTTCATGACCCTTTGTTTTGTGTTCCTCATGGGTATCTAGGGAAGACTGTGGGACCATGGATTTGGAACTGTCCATTTGAGCCTGGAGGATCACCAGTGGCTACACAGCTAAGAATAAGGAATCTCCGTCTCCCAGAATCTGTCACCTGCCAATAGTTCAACTGTGACACGTAGGGCCTTACGAACCTGTCCCTCATCCTCAGCCAACTGCTGTGGGCCAGACTTACTGATGCTCGTGTGCTACAGTGAAGCATACTTTTTAACTTTTCCTCTAGCAGTTTTAGGACCATCTTGTCATAACAAAATGTTATATGCCTTTTATATGGTATAGAAAAACAAACAAGCAAAAGAATGAGCTCTATGCCCTTTGAGAGGTATCTCTCCTCTGATTTTAAATTAGGCATTTGATGCCCAGTGAGATGTTTCACCTTCAATAAGATGTGGTATTTAATTAGCATCCAGTGGTGTCTGATTGGACCCCCAATGTGACATAGTTTCATAGGAATTATTATAATGCAGTATACATTCTAGTGATGGTGAACTTATTCAGCAAGAATTTATAATTATTAAGAGTATCAGAATCTTCACTTTCCTTTTTTGTTTTTAGATGGTAGGTTGTTCAAATTTTACTTTTACAAGATGCCCCTTCTTAAAAAAAATTCCACTATGTATTCAACAAGAACCATATATCTGACTGTAATACTCCATCTTTCCTGTGCGAGCTCTCCCTCTCTGTCTTTGTGTCTTTTTTCACATTCTAAGACTTAAGGGTATATAGAAAGAGACAGGATGATTAAGAGGAAGAATGGTAATTCCAAGAACAGATCATCCAAGTATTTAAAAAGCCCAGCCTTTTTATATTCAGGGCACTATTTTGAGAAGGAGCCTTTAGTCGAAGTTATGAACTGGAAGAGAAAGTGCTCGTCCTGATGGGTGTAATTTCTAAAGAAGCCTCTTTTATGTCATCCTCAATACTGTGATGCTTTCAGAAAATGCACTTGCACAGTTGTCCTAAAGCAGACCCCTCCCTTGACTGTGTTCTTTTTCCCCAGTCACACTTTAAGAGGGAAAAGATAAGAAATTGCTTTTCTTTCCATACTTCAGGGTGTAGACAAGTTACCTCATTTAATGGCAGTACAATTAATGTGCCAGTTGCTTAAGGAAAAGGAATTCTATCTGGATAAAAACTGGAGGGTCCCACATGAAAATAATAAAGTTAGAGGATTTAGAGCATTTCGAGTTCCAAATTTTCTATACTGTTACTAGGGAAATTATTTAATGATACTTATAGTAAAACCTTTTCCTAATGAAAATGTCTAGCATGAAGCACTTTCTTCTTCATAACATGTGATATCTTTACAGATAGTTTGCACCCTTTCCCTAAACACATGCTACATAACAGAGTGCCCACTTCATTGTAGTTGGAGTATCCCTTTCATCGCCACTGGCACACGCTTGTTACCAGCACAGAGGAGTCTGCCTCAGACCGTGCGTGAAGTTTGCCCAGCTTTTGTTGCTCAGTGTTTAGAAAGTAGGGCTTAGTGCTTCCGGTTTAGAGCTACTTTAGTCATACTGTTGTGTCGATGAGGTGGAATGTGGTTATGGAGCTAATGTTCAAAGTACTTCTAAGCCTCAGATTGATCTAGAGTGTGATACAGCATCAGTGAAGAGAGGATTAGCCGAGTGAATCCACTAGAATAATCTTTCTTGAATATTTTATTTTATTGGTTTTGTATCAGGGACCAGCTCCGACAAGTATACCCCTTCCCAGGGTAGGGGCATGAGGATTAGAAAAATGTTAAATAGGAGGAACAGAGTTAAGAAAAAATCACTAAGTCATAGGATAGTAATGGGAGGGTTGGGAGGGCAACTCAGCAAGTAGTGAATGCTGAATTAACCAGCATTTATTTTCCATTCATGTTTATACCCCAACACAAAAAGGGGAAGAAGACAAAAGACTGCATTAGCATGACACAAAGGACAACTGGAACAGTCACTTGCTTCAGTACTCCAGCCATAAAGTCATTAATTCTTTACCAGAACATTCTGTTGTTTAAGCAGTGAACCTACCCTGGGAGCCACTCCCAAAGTCAAACCCCCTATCTCAAAAGAAAAAGCAACAGTATGTTTGAATTTCCTGACCATTGGTTAGGGGTGGAGTGGATTTACCCGTATGGGCCATCTTAATGTCAAAAGAGCCAAGTAAGCACACCCTAGGTCAGGATATGTAGCCCTGGTTGTTGTCAACAATTTGAACAAGCTAAAACTCTCTGACCTTCAGGCAAGGTGGAAATAGGCTCACATTTTTGGGCCTCCAAAGTTTTGTTCTTCCAGATTTTTGCTATGTGTGATAGTTGACTCAGCTTTTTAAAAGATCACAGTTTGCTTATAATTTAAATATAACATAAAGGAAAACTAAAACATTTCAAATTCTACTCATACCACTTTGTAAACCAATACAAAACACATAGCTGTGTAAGATTTACTAAAGATGAAGTCATGCATGATGAGATTTTTTTAAACATTTTTTGTAATGCTTCTGCCAGTGTTCTGCATTGAAGCACACTGTAAAATTACATATATATATAGTTGCAAAATTATAATGACAGTCTCCAAAGGTGTACTCTGTTTTTTGTTTGTTTAGTTGCAAGCATTCATAAATCAGCTTACCACTAAGCCCTAGTTGTTCTGGTTGCAACTGAAAATAAAAAGTCTTGACTGCTTCATCTTTCCAAATTGTCTATTTTACTGAACTGTTTATGGAAACTGATTTTTTTAAAGACAAGTGATGAAAATAATTGAATTTCCTTTGGGGGAATGGGAGTTACGGTCCTTAGCAAATACTTCCTACTTAGAGTAGAATTGGACTAAGACAATGTTTAGTGCCAATGAAAGAACAGTGAAATGTGAATCAGACACAGAAATGATGGACTGGGTCACCTAAATTTAAATGAAAAGAAAAGCTGGCCAGTGTAAGGACAACAGGGCTCTCTGCTGCGTGTGCTCTTTTTGTCACCGTGATCATTCTGACAAGATTGGCCTGTGCCTTTTATATGCCTTCCTTTTTTAATTTTTTTTTACATATCAACCACAGTTTCCCCTCCCTCCTCTCTTCCTGTTCCCTCCCTCTACCTCCCATCTGTCAACCCCTTCCACTCCTCCATTCAGTAAGCAGCAGGCCTCTCATGGGAATAAACAAAGCATGGTACATCACATAGAGGCAAGACCAAGCATCTCCCCCTGCATCAAGGCTGGGCAAGGCATCTCTGCGTGAGGAATGGGTTCTAAATGGTTTCTGCTTTGTGAATACCAAAGTTTCATTGTGTTCCCCGGCAGCATTTATCCTTCCACAGAAGAAGGAAGGACCTGTCCCGAGTGTGACTAGCAGATGAAAGGCCACTGATAATAAGTCAGAGCTGTAAGCAAGAAACTTTGGGTTGTCCTCTTCCAAGTCCTTGTCATGGGCTTAATGTGTCCAAAAATGCCCACTTTCAATTTGCTTATGTATGATAAGGCGGAAAAATGCTGCTAATATGCCCTTATTCATCCACAAATGCAGTAAGCGGCCTTCTAGAGTGGAGTCTGATTAACTTCAGGGCCTACTCAGTTGATATTGTCATTGTTTTGCTATTTAAGTGATGATAGTTTCTGAATATGCAAATGTTCAAATACATGCCTATTTTATATTGTACCTGGAATACTTACTGTCTTTGTTTTATTATTAGGACAGATTTCCATAATATAATTCAGGTTGGTAATACCATAAGTCTAGCATCTCTATTGAAGAATAAATATCTACAAACCCATAAATAGGCTATGAAGCCCCTTGAAAAATGATAACTATACTTTTTTGGCTTACTTATGCTGGAGTTGCATTAAATGGCAAGATTCTGAGTTTGTGGAATTGTGTGTATGAGTGTGTGTGTGTGTGTGTGTATACGTGTGTTTACATGCACATGCGTACTTGTGTGGATATCTAATAACAGTTATTTTTCAAATGATGGTTTTCCAAGCTCTTCGCTAATCTCTCCAGCATCTAAAATGAGGATCTATAAAACTCTGTGGAGGCTACTAAATATTAGGTGTATGAGTGGTAGTAGAAAGAAGAAAAATGATTATGATTATACAGAATTTATATGCTGTAGAATTAAGATGGCCCCGATTGCTTTTGTTTCCTTTAAAGACTAATGCTTTCTCAAATGAAAGGGATTAAATGTCTGTAAGAAAGAGAAGCAGTATTATTGAGAACATCTGCTATGAAGAGTTGTTATAAAAGATAAGAGGATCAGGTCAGGCAAAAGGATGGATCTGGAGAATCTAATCATTAAATTTGTTTAAATCTACCTGAAAAATGACAGGGTTTTTCCCCATATAAATTTACCTAAAACAAACAAACAAAAAAGTCTCTAGAGAAGGATTTCTTTTGAAGCTACTTAGGCTTCCTAGCAAAGATCTGAAAAGACAATTTTGAAACAAACAATGACTTCGCATAGTTTAAACCTTTGTTTAAAGCACAGTTCTCAGGAAGGGGGTACCCTAGGTAGCCAGGTGGTGATCCAGCGTGGAGATTGCGGGTGGATTCTGCTTAGGGGCTCACAACCTTTCCCCACAGACAGACTCTTCTCCAGCAGTGAAAGCTGGCGGAATGCGGTGCTCTCAGCAATTCCGCTGGCCTCAGGATGGCCAGAGCTGCGGACATTAAACTCCAGCTTTGTCAGCATAACCCTGGGAATGGCACATTGGCGGGTTTCTGTGTGTTTGAGTGAAGCCTGAGAGGGGTCCATTTCTGACTGTTTCCATGCTATGCTGATGCTGTGGATAACTCTTTGGGAATCTTTGCAGTAGTACAAGTTTGCAGAATTTTGCCATCTTCTGAGCAGTGAGCTCGCAGTTCAGCAGATGTGGAGACTACCCTCCATGAAGGATAGTTTTCTGATATGTGAGCCTCCACTTTGTGCCACAGCAACTGCTCAGTCACGACTTTGTGTGAGGGCAATGGCAGGCACAAAGGCAATAGAAGACGTACATCAAATGCCTTTTGCAAACTTGTGGGGTGGGAACAGAACTGTTGGTGGCCTGTGGTAGGTGCCTAAGAGAGAGCCTGTGGGGAGCTTGTGCATGAGACTGCCCCAGAGGAACTCTCTCTGCACGTACACTTGCTTGTGTTTAATCCAAACATTTCTGCACAAAAGCCATTTAACCTTTTTAAAGTAACTAAATAATCTTAGTAACATAAGTAAATTTCAGGTAAAAATTTTTTTTGAAAGACCTCTTATGAGCCATAGATTACAGCCGTCTGGGATCGATTAGTTTAAAGTAGAAAAATATTAATTTTAAATTTTAATGCATTTTAATTTTCAAGAGTTCATAGAAATCCAACTTTATGAAATATGAAGTATTCTCAGCAACATGTCATTTCAATTAGATGTGCTATTGTATTTGAATTTATATAATAATTATTGTACATTGAATTTATTCAAGGAAGAAGTATGAAGTTTACCTCCATGTGAGTGACAGGGCTGCACATTTCTACTTTACATACATGGCCTTCATGGTGGCAGGAGCCAGCAAACCATTATAGGAGAAGTAAGCAATGATCTGGTGATGAATAGACCTTTTCTTTCCTTGTTTTTCTTTTCGGTTTTTTGGCAGGGTTTCTCTGTGCAGCCCTAGCTGTCCTGGAACTAGCTCTTATAGCCCAGGCTGGCTTTGAATCCACAGAGATCTGCCTCCCAAGTGCTGGGATGAAAAGCATGTGCTGCCACTGCCCAGCATAGACCTTTTCACTTAGTATGCCCCAGCTTCATTTTTTTATCTCACACATGCAAAATTACAAGGCGCTTGGTTCCAGTAAAATTAGACAGCTGGAAAGTTTCACTTTATTTAAAAATTTATTGAAAACTTACATTATTGACCTCCCCTTTTAGGTATTTTCTGAACTATGGCAAGGTTGTCATTTTTATATGTGATTTTCCTAGAGTTTGGCCCCTCCTTTTTTCCTCTTCTCCTCACTCTAGGTTTCATTTCTATGCATATGATTTTCCTGTTTCTTCCTTCTATCATCCCATCAGGGCTGTTGGTCACTACATCTGGCTTTTTGCACAATTTCCAGGTATTGAGTTCAGGTTCTGTCAAGTTTAAATGGAAAGTGGCATTGAAGATAAAGCCTTTTCGTGTGTCAAGAGGGAGATGTACATAACAACATCAAAGAAAAGGAGAGCAAGGAAGGCTACGAGAAGGTTTGGAGGGAAGAAGGGAGGAGAGAGATGATAAAATTATATGATAATATTTCAAAAATATTTAAAAAACAAAAATACTTTAACTTTTGGTCCTGCAATCAAATGCTAAGTATTTATATGCAGAAATGTACAGTCACGTACTCTAAAAAGTATAATAATAGCTAAAAGAAGAGAAAAACCAGTGCTGGTTGTTGCCACAGAGAGATCATGTTCTCCTTCCCTTCTTCAGTGTCATTATATTTGGAAACAGGAGGTAATTGAGGTAAAGCAAAGTCATAAGAGTGGGCCCTGATGAGATGGGGTCAGTGCCCTTGTCATCGGACCTGCCAGAGATCCGCCATTCTCTTTGCATGTGCTCTGTTCTCCCTGTCTGTTTTCCTCCACACGCACGGAAAGTATTAGATGTGCAGCAGAAAAGAGGCAGGATTGTTCACAGTGAACTGACCGCTGCCTACATGCTAGACGAGCTGGAACCCAGATCTGGGCCTTCCAGCGTCTGTGACAAAATAAATGTTCTTTAGGCCAAGTGCGTAGGAGTGCTCATGGCAGCCTGAGTGAAGGCTATCATTAAAATGTTTAATATTTTATGCTGGTCATATAGTAGACTTAAAAGACTTATAAGACTTATAAAGTGGCCCTAAGGCTTTATACACAGGCGTTATTTCCCACCCACTTCTCTTTATGTCCAATTGGATGAATGTGTTTTCTCCTTGTTGATAAATAATTCTTACACCACAGATTCTGGCTGCCTAACGTGTGTTCAGTTTTCCGAGCTCCATAGCATGTGCCCAGACCTACTTCCTTCCCTATTCATCTTGTTGCTTCAGATAAATAAACTGCAGGGACTTAAATTCTCGGACCAGTTCAATTATACTGCATATTTTTATAACAGTCATACTTTAAGGTTGTCATTTTTATTATAAGAGCCACCACCAGAAAGATTAAGAAATGCACTGTCATTCCATGGCTCGGCCTCTAAATAAGGTATTGCTTATATATGCATTTGTTTCTTGAGGGGATTGTCTGTGGCTCTGTGTGTGTGTGTAATTTGCTTTCTTCACCTAACAGTATTTTTTAATTCACTCTGGTTGATAAGAGTAACTCTTGATCATCTATTGTCACTCCTGTCTCTCAGTAGTTTCCACATCACTTTGACTGAAAGCCACTGCGTGGAGTGTTTTAGACATTAGTGTACAGCAAGCGTCCAGTGATGGTGCAAAATTAAAACGTGGAAGTGAATGTGTCTGTATTCTTGAACAAGAGCTGGGTAGTTTAAGATGCATAACTTGAAAAGTCTTGAATAGTGAATCTTCTATGCTTAGTGTATTTCACTTCCATGTTCAGAGGTTTGTTACGGTAGGTACTGGGCTTTAAATGGACATCTCAACACATTGCAAACAGTGATTCCTTTGTTTGCTGTATTCACTGCCAAATATCACCTTTATTGCTCAAGCACAGTTTAGGTGTTCTCTGTAATCGACCTACCCATTCTATTGTAAAATTCATTTATTTTCCTTGTTCTCCTCAAGAACTGCTTGGTCATATATATTCATTCTTATATTTTTATTTTTCAGCCTTTTTTTTCCTTTTCTGTCCCAGTCAATTTTCTATTGCTGTAAAGAGACAACATGGCCAAGGCAACTCTTATAAAGGAAAGCATTCAACTGAGGTCTTGCCTACAGTTTCAGAGGCGTAGTCCATTATCATCATGGCGGTGAGCATGGCTGAATGCAGGCAGGCATGGTGCTGGAGAAGTAGCTGAGAACTACATTCTAGATACACAAGCATCAGGCAGAGAAAGAGAGACATTGGGTCTGGCATGGGCTTTTGAAGCTCAAAGCTCACTTGCTTAGATGGTGTAAGATATTAGTTATGTCTTAGCCCTTTATGAATATCTACAAATTTCTATAGTATACTCTTTATGTTTAAGATGATGTAGAGGTAATATCTTTTCTCCTATACTCAGTGAAGATGGATAATATCAAGATTACTAAATTTTGTCAGGTAGTCTCAGAGTAAAAGCTGGTCTGCAAGTGCTAACTCTCTGGGTCCTCCTTCCACTTTGATTTTGTAGGTTCTCTATTGTATTTGATTCGTGAATTTATTTTTCAATTAACCTGCTATCTGGCTTTGTTAGTTTCTCACCGAGTGCTGCTTTGATCTTGACAGAAGCCAAAGATTGCAGGTCATCATTAACAATTCTTAAAAATCCATTCCTAAGGTTCTTTTCAAAGTACTTGTTATGATTCTCTGCTGTTTTCTCATTTATCTCGTGATTGTATCATGTAAGTTCTTTGATTTACAGGCTGTTGCTGTATGAATTGACTTTATGAGAATTCCTACAACGTAATTTTGGGGAGGAGAGTGTCAGAAATGCAAAGTTATTGGTGATTGGAAAATGGAAAAAAGATAACCACTGAGATTTAAGAGTCAAACTTGGGGTCTATTAACCTTGACAGAGTAATTAGAATGCTGTCTTTTTCAAGGAGATGGAGAAATGAGTGCTCCATAGGACACCCAGGACACTCAGCATTTCCTGAGAACTGCAATTATTTCTAATTCATAAATGTGTATTCTTTACAACTAGACATTCTCTGTAAACATGTTTGTAATCAGGACTTGTGAAGACCCTGCTCTGCCTTGTGTGGGCCTGGGCCTGATGACCTTCTTGCAACCTTTTCAATGAGTGTAGTTCACAGTGCTGAATTTTAACTAGTATGAGATGCATCTCTTGCATTCAGGGAATCATGAAGTCCTGGCGTGTCTGTAATCTAACTTCCGAACCTTTTTATGAAGTTTAAATGTTAGTACAATGTCATCCTCTTCAAGCACCTGATCCTTTAAAAGCAGCATTTCCACAGGATAAGTTTTTTACAGCCATCTGATTAAAGACGGATTAGTGACACATTACTTAACATTTATAGGTATGGAATAAAAGAAAATAATAATTTTAAAACAATGCCATCTTTATATTTTTATTTCCCCATGGAATATATTTAATTACTGGTAGCCATGGGTTTAATTATAACATAAAACTTCTATTTCAGCTGATTAAAGTAGTCATCACACATCAAGGGTGAAATAAATGTAGTTCTTTATAGAAAGATAAGGAAATATCTAATGTTCCTAGCATAGTAGTGTCTAGTACCTCATTAATGAAGTGGAATAAAAGAAAACTATCTTCTGGCTTTTCATTAGCTTTGTAATAAGATCTGTGCACATATATCTATGAAGGTCATTCTTTGTAATGAGACTTGTGTACATATGTTTATAAATTTTGATATTTGCAATTATTTTTGAGCTGGCCTGTGTTTGTCCAGGTCTTGCATGACATGACAGCTTGTTTGGTTCACCTTGAGAAAAGCTAAATATTTAGCACTTGTAGATTTGTCACTTGAAATGTAATTTACATTTTTCTTCATTTTGCTTTACTGAAAACACTATGTGAGATGATATTTAGTGGTATGGTTTTCCTGTGTTCGTTGTTTGCTTGTCATTTACTGATTTTCCAGTTATAAGTAAATTTACATGGAGATCATCTCTTTGTTGAATCAAATTTAAGCCATTTTTGAAACTTTCATATGTGAATAATTTATTTCCATCATTTCCATCCCATATTCTTCCCCTTCTAGCCCCTTCCCTGCCGGTCTCTTTTTCCCTGGCCACCCTTTTTCAACTTTATGACCTCTTTCTTAAATTGTTGTTATTGTTATACACACATGGACACATTCACTCACACACATTCACTCACACACATATACATGTATACATACAAACACTTCCATATATACATTTCTATGTATATATACATATGTGCACACACGCACACATATATATGAAATGGACTTATCAGGATACATACATATATATATATATCCAGCTGAAATATATATATATATATATATGTATCCTAATAAGTCCATTTCATTTTGCTTGTGTGTATATGTACTTAGGGAGGCCCACTTGGGATTAGCTAGCCTTCTTTCAGTAGGAAGGAAGTAATTGAAGTCACCGAGTCACACTGATAATTTGGAGGAAGTAAACTTTCTGTGACAGCTCAGGTTTTCAATTTATTGTAATTGGAGTTTATAAGTTTTGAGTCATGAACCTGGGCAGATTTTCTCAATCAGTCAGAGTATGATGTATACGCATATTAATGGGCAGGGTCGAAGGCAGCAGGTGGCATGCATGTCAAGCACTGTTCCTGCTGACCCTCCATCAGCAAGATTGCTGATGCAGGCATGCTGTGTCACTGTCATGAGCTCAAGGTATCTGATGCACTGTATCACATCATTTGCTTCAGTGGACAGAGCTCTGGTTTGTTTCCAGTCTCTGATGCCTACACAGAGCAACTACTCTTTCATGCTTCAGTTCAACCATGGAATGCTGACATTCAGGGCTACAGGACTGCCTGTGAGTCTGCATGCTTTGCAAGACAGGCATGATTCGTGTTAATGTATCTTTTATGTTTTTACATAATGTTTTACAGTGTTCCACACGTGGTATGTGCTATCTTCATATTGGTGGCTTGATCATTATGAGTGTCCGGCAAATTGTACTGAGTGCTGTACAAGGAATCATATTGTTCCCATCTGGTGAAGGAGGAAACAGCAGTGCAGAAGCATGCCTGGTTTTCTGACTTCTTAACCAAAGAATTTAAAGGGACTTGTGTTTAAGTATACTAATTTTAAACTTACTCTTTAGGAAGTAGCCTTTTTAGAGTGGGGAAAATGTTCGCAAGGTGAACAGACAAACCAAAAGCTTGTTACTATGAAGCCTTACAAGTTTGGGGTTAGCAGGCCCTGGCCAAGGAGAATGAAGTCTAGTGCTGGGCCCTACTTCATAGCAGTGAAGCATACTCACTTTCCCTAGTCTTTGTGAAATGAACTCTTAAGATTCTGATGTTCTCCCTCATCATTGACGAAATTAGTAAAGCAAAATGAAACCATTTCAACTCCACCTCTCCATGAAATCTTGCTGTTTGGAAGCTCTCCATTCTCATCCCTATGCTAATCCAATTTACTTTCTCCAATGATTTAGAAAGACTAGACTATCTAGAGAATATTAGGATGCTAGAAGAATAAAATATAATTCAGTTAAGTTCTTAGAAAGAGTTGGCAAAGATTTGCATCAAACTAGATTCTGAAAATGTAGGAAGATTACTAAGCTTTTATTCAAAAATTACCTTTAAAATGATATTTCCTATTAGTTATCACTTTTCCTATGACTATCAAAGAGTGTCTGGGTTTGCCACTTACATATATTACAAAGGTCAAATAGATTAGAAACCTTGGCCCTATGTTATTGTTAATAAATGACATATTACAGCTAAATGTATATTATTAGTATCACAGCCTAACATAGTATTTCCAGCATAGGATCCTAAGGTGTGACTATCTCTCTCTCTTTTTTATTAAAAAGTCATTAAAGATTCTAAGTGATGGAAAAAATTTTGAGTCATCATTAAATCACGCACTGTGATTCAAAGAGAACTTCTAGAATATAAAATGGTAGTAGTATACTCTGAAGGCCACCCTTTAACACATTCAGGATCTCTCATTCTTTTAGATTTATTTCTAGTTTTCCTGGCAAAATGTCATACACTTTTGATTTTTTTTTTAAGTTGAGTGCTTCAGATGATTATTCTGCTTTCAATTTCTGTGGACTGTGGTGCTCTTTTGACATTTGCTTTTTTGATATCATATGGAATACCATACATGTCTTTGTAGGTATCCATCCATGCATGTGTGACTATGCATGTGCATGTGAGAGCCTTGTTAAAGCTAGCTACCCCTTACCAGAGGAATACATAAGGAAATAGCTTTATAGGCAAGCATATGGTGGCAGTTACCGGTCCTTGTCAAATATTTAAGTTTCATATTGAAAGAGAATTAATTGTCTTGCCTGCTCCACATATATATGGGGATCATATGATCAGATGCCAAAAATGTGATTACTATTTAAATATTAAAGAGGATTCACATCCATGGCAAGCTGTTTAATGGAATGGAGTGGATCTAAGCACCGAAAGTGTTTGCCAAAAGGCTGAGGCACTGTGCCTGTGCCTTTCCCTGGTGCTGTCGAGATGAAGTCACCATGCTCTAGGTCTTGGTTGCCTCTATGCTGTTGTAAATTCTCATGGGCTTGAGTTTGAGACAAAGTAACTCAGCTAAACTTTCTTTAACCAAGACGGACTATGGGGCCTGTTTACTACTCCATTGTCACTGAGAAGATGTAAGTGTTTCCATCACCGTCGATTTGTTGTCTTCCTAATGAAAGCTAACACTGTGAAAGGGCTGAGGACCCGAGTCATTTTATCCTTTGTCTTGACTGTTAGTCTTCATTGACACCAAGTGTTCCTATGGCAGAGCTTACTTCATTATTGTAGTGTACAGGAATTTGCTATACTACACTTTCTACTTCCTGCTTTTGACAACATTGCCTGTTCTCCATTTTTGTAGGTAAAGAACATTTTATCCACCATTATCCTCATAGTTATCAAATTACTCACATAATTTCTTTTAATATTACTCTGTGCTGTCTGACTTGACAAATGTATTTGGATAGCATTAGGAGTCTGAGGATTGCTATGGATATTGGCAATGTTAAGTAAGAGATTACAGTGCCATGTCAAACCTCCATAACAACAAACTAATAAAAAGATTTGGAATCAAAACAGAGATCACCTCCACCTGAGGGAGTTAGAGAAGTCCTGTTAGATGTCATAATCTGGACTGAGTTTTCAGTAAGAGTGCAGTGCTAGCCAGATGGAGCCGGATGTGTGAAAGCAGAGACAGGATAGCAGGCTGGGTCAGACATTTGCAGCCAGGACTCCACAAGCTACAGTCATCATTTGGTCTCCAATCAGTGCTCTGCTTGCATTGCCTGGGATAAATCTGCTTTAAGGAAGCTGGAAGGAGAGTCATCGTTGGAATGCCTCTTATATACAAGCTCATCCACAAAAGGACATGCTGACAACCATAACAAATAACCTAATGAGTGATGAATGAACTTTGCTGAGTAGCAAAGAAATAAAAACATTTTGAGGATGTGTTCAATCATTTTTTCATAACTATTAACTGAGTACTTTATACATGAAGCATGGTGCTGGAGGCTAAGGAAGATGATATTGCTCAGTCTAGGAAGAGAGTCACATTTTAATAGACAAATAAATTTTAATGAGTCATTACATATTCGTGCACACACACACACACAAATGTGACTATAAGTTTTAGTAAATATAAGGCAGATAATGTAAAGGATTCCAAGGAGATGGGATTGTAGAATTTTTAAAAAATGAAAACCCTGCTGAGTCTGAAAACAGAGCAAACAGTAGAACATCTTGGGAGAGAGATATGAAGACCCCAAAATGGAATAGGGCTAAGCTTCAGAGACACAGAGAAAACAAGAATGAAGAATATGAAGGACAGAATTACTAATACACAGGAAGTTCAGAGGCACAGGCGGAAGAAGTATGGAGGATTCCGTAGATTGAAGAATAAGTTGGAAAACCTGAGGATGCAGCTCTTTAAATGTTTTCCTGTCTATGTGGAATTAACACAGTTCAGTAAGAGCTAGGGATTTTTTCCTTCAGTGTAGTAAGGAAAAGTGGGCATAGTGACAACACTGTTTTCTATACTAAGAGTACAAATTAGAAGAATTTACCTCCCCCCACCCAGTATGGTGTCATATGCCTTTAATCCCAGCACTGACCAGAGAGGCAGACAGATCCCTAATTTAGAAGCCAGTATGGTCTAGATAGCAAGTTCATGACAATTAAGGCCACACAGTGAGACCTTGTCTCAAAACAACAGCAGATCCCAAATTCATGACAGAGTCTGCCCTAAAGATTCTGGAGGACTATCGTGATGAAGATGGGCTGGACCATTGTTCTCATCAAAGACAGGTGGAAGGTGTCCATAATGACTACTCCACCCTGGGCATAACAGTGAATAAATAGCAGACATGCAGCAGTTCCAAGAACCATAGACATCTTGGGCCACAGTATTCGGGTTCTCTTGTACAGACCACATTTCATAATTACATTCCAAAAGGGTTAAGTTTTAAAGCGAGGAATATACATGGTTCTCTGTCAGTTCAGATCCAGTCAAGTAGATGAGCACCAGCATGTGTCTGGTACTACAGCCTGATCCAGTCAAATGGATGACCACCAGCATGTGTCTGGTACTACAGTCTGATCCAGTCAAATGGATGAGCACCAGCACAGGCCTGGTACTACAGTCTGATCCAGTCAAATGGATGAGCACCAGCACAGG
>LOEQ01003604.1:47212-71877 GCA_001685075.1 Bramus lutescens | reverse complement strand
CTGGTACTACAGTCTGATCCAGTCAAATGGATGAGCACCAGCACAGGCCTGGTACTACAGTCTGAGTCTTTCTTTTCAAGAATTTTTATACTTACTCCCCCTTTTAAAGTAAAAAAACAAACAAAACTGTCCTGTTCCTTACCAGTCAAGGCTAAGGAGTTTGTAAAGCTTAAGTACTCTTTGCATGGTTACTTTCCAGCATTTCTTCTCTAATCTTCTTCTGTTAAATGCCACTGGTAGGATTCACAGTGACACAGTGACATCTTCTACCAGTTCATGAATGAATATCATGCAGTTCATGAGAGACCTCTCCCCTCAGAACAATAACCCATTCTCTTGTGAATGAAGACTGATATATTAGTTTCTTTAGCTCCTGGTAACATATAGTGTCATATCCTATGAAGAAAATATGGAAAAATGTTTTTCCTTACTCATTGCTTAGTTAATGTATGGAGTGAAAGTAAAGATCTATCAACAAATTAGAAGGACATTTATATAATTTAAGTATGCTTGATATAGTAGCCTGCATTAAGGATACAAAGCCTCAAAGAAACAGGGAAATGTGTTTTTCTGCTGAAACTGATCAAGAAATTTATAGTTGTAGAGAAATAGAACTGGGCAAGTGTTGTGATGTAATGAACCAGTTAGGGATTTATATAGCAAGCCTTGTTTGTTCTAAACTATCCTGGTGTCCATACTTCTTCAGAAATAAGCGGTGTTTCCTTTTACATGGTATGGTGGTAGCTCTCAGGCTGGGTCTCTGACCGGACTCAGAGGAGACGGACTGAGGAAAGCTGAGCATAGCCTCCTTGCTCTGTTTTCTCAAATGCCCTGGCATTGTATTTAGGGGTGATGTGCCTGAATTCCCACACAGACTCATCTCCAAACAGTCGCTGGGGCCTACACCAGGGGTGCTTAGTCGCCTGAGGGAAAGGTTGGTTATGAAGCCAAAGACAACTTGGATTTATCTTTCCAACTCTGGTCGGCGGAGTACATCCGTGTAAATAGCTGTCAGTCTCATGTTCTAAATACATACAGCATATTTAATCTAACAGACAAGTCAACCATTTTACCAGTTGTTTGTTGTTTGTTTTATTTTTGATTTTCAAGACAAGGTTTTTCAGTAGCTAAGGAGTCAGTCCTGGAACTAGCTCTGTAGACCAGGCTGGCCAAATATTTAATAACATCCTAGTCACCTCTCAATTTTAATTACATGGTAAAATCTTTGTCATGCCCAACTGTCAAAATAAATACTGCCCATTCAAAACATATTTGTTTATAATCTCTATTAGAATTACTAAACAGTTTCATGATTCAGAATGTTTATTGTTTTTAGCTTTCACAAAATCATGTATTGTTCTTATGTTACTAATTTTCATGTGACTTTGACTATATACTTCAACCAAATTGTTTATTTTCTTTTTGTGAAGCAGGGTTCCTTGTGTGTCAGCCATCCATGTGCCAGAATGGCAGTTGTGTCCACCACATCTGACTCTTAAACCTGAAAATCATTAGAATTTTCTTCTTGTGAGTTTTTTAGTTTATATTTATTAAATTCCCAACATGTTTGTTCATCTATGGGGCTAGTATGGTGATCATTACTTTATATCTTATAAATTCGGATCAAAACAAACTAGTCCCTAAAATATAAAAATGGGGAGAATTTAGAAGACGTTTGAAGGGTTTGATGTAATTTTAAAAGGAAATGCATATCTTGACGGAAACCACAGCTCTGTACTTGGTTTAAGACAAACTCAGCAAAAGGATAATCATACCTGGTAATGGAAACCTTCTCTACTACCCATGGTGAATGAAGTCATGGATCTTGTCGGAGAACTTATAACCACCCCATTAATAAACTAGCACAATCCCTAAGTCATGAAAGTATTTGTTCTTAAACCCACAGACAAGTGTAGTCCTCAATCATCATCAAGGAAACTTTCCTTTACAACACATAGAGACCATTATAAAGCTACAAAGAATCAAATGGCAGAATCATGGACCCCAGTTCCAATCGATACACATCTACAAAACAACTCCCACACCTAATGCTCAGAACATTGTGGAAGATGAGCCAGAGGACCAAAGAGTTTGCTGTGAGATGTGTCTCCTAGTAATGTCAGAAGTTAGACTCCTAAAGGCTCACCAGCATGACCACCTAAACATGAGCTGAACAAGGACGGCAATAGACATATGAAAGTAGATGTTGGAAAGCCCATGCAGCTTCAAACCTACACAATGAACAAAACAAAACTAGGCAACTAAGGAATGCTGGGAGTGAGAGAAACAGTCTTCCCTAGAGAGAAGCACACCAGTAACTTATCCAATACCCAGTGGTCAGCCATGCAAACATACCTACAGGTAGCATTACACAGTCCATGCAGATTGTATCTGTGTGTTCAGGAGTGGGGTGTGTGTGTGTGTGTGTGTAACAACATTAATTTTAAAAAGGTCAGAAATTTGAAAGAATAAAGAGGCATATATGAGAGGACTTGGAGTGAGAAAAGGAGAGAGAGGATAGAGTTTATAATCACAAATATTAAAAGAATTTATTTAAAAAGAAAACGAAAAGGGAAATGCAAAGAAACTTCCAAAACAAGTCACTGTGTTATTACATATTTTCTTCTTCTTATGGAGCACTGATCAAAAGACAAATTCTTACCCTAAAAGCTAGAGAATGGATTTAGCAAAGTATAGGAGTTGCCCCAGGTGAAGGAATATGATAGAAAAGATAGTCTTAACCACATTTTAGAATGGCCACTCTTTTCCCCGGTTGGAACTTGCTATGTAGACCAGGCTGTCTTTGAACTCACAGAGATTTGCCTTCTTCTGCCTCCTGAGTGCTGGGACTCACGGCGTATGCCATAATGCCTGGTTCCATGATAGATTCTTAACTGAGACCCTGTTCTTAAATTTTATTCTTACATATTTGGTAATTTCATGCATGGGTGTTATATTTATCACGTCCCTTCCCTATATCCTCCTGGGTCTCCCCAAGGCCCCCTCTAATTCACAGCCTCATCTCCACTAATTATTACTGTTAAATAATACACAACCTACCAAACCCATTTAATGCTGCTCATGTGTAGCTGAATTTATAGCTGGCCCCTGATGCGGGGTAGAGCTACATTTGTCAGCCTGGCTTTGTGGCCTTGGGAAATACATGGAGAGCATGGGTGGGTGCAGTTCATTGAGGACTTACTTAATGCTAAAATTCATCAAGTTGTAATAAAAGCATTTTTCCTTTGTTTGTGTGTATGTGTGTGCACGCTTGCGCTCCCGTACGTCAGTGTGGGCATGCATACCAAGGCACACGTGTGGAGGTCAGAGAATGTCTCATGACAGTGGGTTTTCTCCTCCTATTCTATGGGTCCCAGAGCTTGAACTGAGATTGCCAGTCTTGGAGGCAAGGACTAAGCCATCTCACTGGCTATTTAATATAAAAAGGATTGTGTCAATCAAATCTTGTTCTAAAATGGATTATTTAGTAAAGTATGTATTTTGAGGCAAAAATGTTACAGTAAAGAATAAGCTTTAATAGTCATAGTTGCATACACATAGGCAAATTATAGATAATGTCAGCTATTATGTAATGTACTTAGTGATATTCCTCTACCAAGTACATACTGTTCTCTGTGAATAGAAGTTTTGGAAATAAATGTTAGAAGCTTTTGATACTATATATTTTAGAACCAGAATAGATGCTACCTTTTTAGGAATGGATGAAAAAAACCTGATATGCCCCTGGGTCAAGATGTGCGGTTACAAAGCTAACCAATTTAAAAAGGACTGCATAGAGTAATGCAGTAAGAGCATCCTCCTCCACGCATGGAAAGGTTACACTTGCCTTTGAAGAGAGCCAAGAGAATGGAATACCTCTAGATATTGCTGCTTAAAATAATGTTTTCTAGCATTTAGGAAGGACAATGTCATTTCTTCGGAGTGAACTTGATTCCTGAAATTCACTTAAATGCTAATTTCATTTTGATACTGGAATAGCTGAAGCTTTCACGATTCGTGGT
This sequence comes from Bramus lutescens, assembly GCA_001685075.1. Taxonomy (NCBI): domain Eukaryota; kingdom Metazoa; phylum Chordata; class Mammalia; order Rodentia; family Cricetidae; genus Bramus; species Bramus lutescens. Next base: position 67,855 of record LOEQ01003604.1, on the reverse strand, counting down.
ACTCGAGTTACCCTGGGATTTCTGATGAGTGATTGGGAATAAAAAGGGCCTCCCCCTGCAGGCTGGCACTGATGGAGACATAAAATAAATCCCAGTAGTACAACTCTAGAAAGAAAAAAAGGCTGTGAGCACAATCCCACCGAAAACGCCTGGCACTCCTTTGCCTTAAGGAATTTCCTGTAGGCCTTAGGGAGACAATAATGGAGCTCTTTTGGCTTTAACCTCCTTAGGAGACTGCTCGGTAGCCCTTGTTGTTTGCTACTTTAAAGTCAGAAATTAAGTAAATTACAATGATGAACAGTAAAGGGCAGCATAAAATTAACATTATACTGTTAATAACACTCAACTGAATTATTAATTTCTGCCAGAAGTTGCTTTTAAAATAACTGGGATTAACTAAAGAAATAATGGTGGGTTTTCTCCTCTTTGCTTTTTTATCCCAAGAATAATTCATTATAATTGAGACTACCTGATAAAAACGAAAAGGATACACAGATCTACAAATGTATTACCACTCTATAGTTGTTCCGTAACCTATTCCATCAGGGAAGAGAAAACAAAGGCAGTTGCTTTGTTCAAACTATTGAGTCTTGTGCCTTCCTTAGAACCAGTCTTACTAGAGGCCAGTGTTGGGGTTAATGACCAAGAATGGTTAATACAGAAAGGGGTCATTTTGTGTGTTCTTTCTCTCTCTCTCTCCTCTGGTAAAAGAGCCATGTAAACAGCCCGCAGGCAACATGGCCTGGGCTAGAAGCAGAGGGGTTGGCAGATGGCACTCAGGATAGAGATTGCTGGCAGATGGCATAGATTATTTGAGCAACAAAGACCCTTTGGCTACCAAGCTAAGACTTGGAAAGAAAGAAGACAACTTCTCCAGCAATGCTAGCTTGTATTCAGAAAATGTTTTGGCAGAATGGAGACCTATGAAAAGATACTCAATTGTTAACTACAAGAGAGGCAAGTTGCTGCTAAGTTTCTTGAGTGTGCTCCAGAGGTGTGACTGGAACCTGCTCTGTGTAAAAGGCCCTCAGAGACCACGTGCCAGCCCTCCTGCTGGAATGCTTGGATGCTCTTGTTTTGTCTTTTATGATGGAAAGGATGCAACTTCAAAACTTTATTTGAAAGAAGTACTCCACACTTTCCTTCTTACAATGTTAAAACAAACACTTTATTGATGACTGCATTTCCCTAGCATCATATAGTAACACACTGTGAAGACGGAGTATGGCCCTTTTGTCCAGATGTGGTCCTTCATGCTAAGCACTGTGCAGTGAAGTCAGGTTTTGTAACATGATGCTGAGATTTTTCCAGCAAATGGTACACATACTGGATACACTTAATTCTGTGGGCCTACAGCCATAATCATCAGTATTCTGTTTGATTTCTGGGGCCTATAAAGCCCCCATAACAAAGAATCTTTTTTATTTTCTAATGGGTTTGTGGGTTCAAGGATGACTACATTTTTTATTCATTGCTTTTCCATATGCTGCCTAATATATCTCCCTCAATTGTTTCTTGTTAGATGATGTTTTTCCAAACTTAATTAACTAATTTAATTTTTACCTACAGATAGTGCTGGAAACGAGAATTTATAAAGCTGTTCAGAAACAATATATCAAGAACATTGTTAATAAAAAAATTGATTAGAAAGTTAAAATGTCATTTAAAGCAGAAATATGTAGCCAGGCCTATGAAAAACAATTTATATATAATTTATTTATTTATTTTATTTTTTAATGTATGTGAGTATTTTGTCTGCATTTGCAGTGCCCAGGGCAGCTAGCATAGGGTGTCAGATTCTTCTGGAACTGGAGTCATGCATGATTATGAGACCTGTACTGGGAACTGAACCTGGGTCCTCTACAAGAGCAGCAAGTGCTCTTGCCCACATCTCTCCAGTCTGCTATTCCATATTTTCCTCTAGTTCATTGAACTTGATATTTTTGGTATCTCAGAAAACTCAGAGATTTCCAGATGTCATTGAAAATGCTATTAAATTGGTAAGTGCAATATATTCAAAAGAGTGCCACTGTAATTGCCTCTGAGCCATCAAGATCACCTTTATAATGATGATTTAGCTTCAGGAATGTCTTATCTTAGAGTTTCTACACCCCTATGTTACATGTGTTCCTTTCAATTTTAGTGATCCAGTTATTCTCAAACTACTAAAGACTAGAGGAGTCTCACTGGAAATAAAGGCGACAATGGCAGGATGGTAATAACAGCATAGAAGTTGTGAGATAAAAGGAGACCCACAAAAACTTACTAGAGTGGTTGATACTTTAAGAGGAAGAATGCATCTTAGTAGAAAGTAATTATGACATTCAACATTTTTTTGGGCTGGAAAGAGAGTTCGGCAGTTGATAGTGTATAGTGCTTTTGCAGAGAACCTGAGCTTAGATCCCAACACCCAGCTCTCAACTGACTATAGATTCAACTCCAAAGACCCAACACCCTCTTTGGGCCTTTATTGACACTGCAATCATGTGCGTTTATCCACACATAGTCACACATGTATACATAATTAAAAATAATATCTTAAACAAATAATATTAAAAATAATATCTTATTCAATAAATGGATAAATGTTTTAGAACTTAAAGGGCAAATGTTAATTTTCTTAGGAGACCTTAAGAGACGTGTGTTTTGAGACTTTCAGGTGGGTCAGTTGCACATGGATAATCAGTCTAACCTTGTATTTAGAGACCTTTAAGTCATGGCATATTATCAGATAGCATCAATAATATGACTGGCTTTTTTAAAAAATCAATAATTTCTTTAAGTTGCAAGTTGTAGTTGTAATCTTTGGTTAGACTTTGGTTATCTTTACAGTCAACTTCTGATGTTCTCTCCCAGAGATGCTATTCTTGGAATCACGTGATTCCTCAAGTCAGGCCACTCTCATTCCATCTATGCCTGTGGCAGGCCACATTACTTTATCACCTGTGACCTTATTTGTTTTATGTTTTACCTATGAGCAAAAAAGTTGGCTTTTAATGTCTTTCATTAATCTTTGAAGATTTTTTTGATATGAAGAATTGATATTAACTAGCTTGTTGGTAACTGTTGGTCACCACATGCTTTTTATCTGATTCTGCACTAACATTCAGGCCTGAATCTCACACAGCTTCATCCTCTATGTTTCCCAACAGCAGCTTCAGACAGATGCACTTTGTACAGTATATGCTGCTTTATCAAAGATGATTTTTAAAATTAAATCTACGGTTCCTTTCCTTCTGTCCCTAAAAACTTCTCCTCAGCATCTTCTTATCTGTGCTGGTTACCACAGCTCACCCTCATCCCCCAGATTTGCCTGTGACATTTTATTCCTCAACCACTGAGGTGATTTTTAAGCTTTCTTACCATGTAGTGAGAGGGACAGGGTTTTATTCATTAATGATTTTTAACTTCTAGCAAAAATATTGCCAAAAGATTCAGTACAAATAACTCTAGCCATACCTGACTTCCGGGGCTATCTCTCTCCATCCACCATCCTCCGTCGCCATTCTTTCTGGGCAAGGTTTGTGTTTGCCCTCTTCATACAGCTCCACAGCACTGTGATGGGCCTGCTTGCATCGAGGCGGGCCTTTGGCTCATACCCTTCCCTTACACTGTCAGGCAATAGTTGGAATTCATTGGCGTTTCCATCTGTTTTCCCACAGAAGCAGTGTTTAACCTCATCAGTTATAGTACTTAGCATACCTGTCATGTCAATTCAATCTACCCTCCTAGCCTGCAAAAGTATCTGCATGTAACCATGCTTACACCTTAGTATTGTGTCGCTGAAAATATGTATTTTAGTTCCTAATAACTTAATCTGTAAATAAGCATTGCTAAGGCAGCTTATTTACATCTTGAGAATGGCTTTTAGGCTATATGTCTAGAAAAGTATACTGAGAGGAACAGGCACATAGACACACATAGAACTGGTAGTTCTTGAATACAGTGTTTTAGCAAGTAGCCAAAGGAGACTGTCAGCCATTCCCATGTGCACAGCTTTTCAGATTAAGCAAAACCTTTTCATGTTTTGTCTACTAAAAGAGTGAAACTGACTTTTATGAAAATTGAATCCAAACAAGGATTTCATTATTATAAGCCTTGCCACTCCCTACTGTTTACAGCACCAAATAAATTTTAAGTGGATGATTCTAATTTCAGCTGTCACCTGTGTTTTGATTTTTCCACAGGGTGTTCCTTTCATCTTGATAGTATTTCACTGGGGAAACTGTCTGACAGCAAATAGATGGTTTGCTGTTCTGTTTCTATACCTGTACTTTCCTGTGTCTGGGAGTCACTTTCATCTTCTGTCTTAACTTATGCATGTTAGCTCAAGATCATCCCTGCCTCCATCCTTGCTCTAAGCCCTGGCGAACCTTTTATGGAAGTCAGGGGTAGCTTTACAACACATCCCATTTCATGTTTACGTGATTAAGCATTGTACTCAGATCCGTTGTCTCAGAATAAAATATAAAGCTCTTCTCGGAACTTTCAAGGACTTAGATGGTCGCATTCTACAAACTGCTGTGAATTATTGTGAGTCAGGACCTGTTCTGACCCAGTGTGCTTCCCCAATGCTGCCTTCTACGTCTAGAACACCTGGAGTTCTTTCTTATCATGGAACTTACACACTGGCTGCTTCTTCTTTCTCTCTGGCTCTCAGGTAAGCATCATTTCCTGAAAGCCAGCAGAGTATTCTGAGTTAAAGTATTATGCAAAGTCCCTTCCCCTGTTCACAAAAACCATTACTGGACATACTATCTAATATAGTTATAATATTATAGCCTTCATGTAACTATCTCATTATCTTCCTCACATTAGTTACTATGTAAACTAATTATATTTCTTTATGTGCCTGAGGTCTGTTTCCCACTGTTGCCTGTAAACTTGGAGGAGGGAGGATGACTTTGGTATTTACAAGAAAGTCAGTCAAAAGACAATCCAGCATATAAGTAGTAAAGTAAGTGATGTTCATGTGTCTTAAGTAGGGTTTCTATTGTTGCAATGAAATACCATGACCAAAAACCAAGTGGGATAGGAAAGGGTTTAGTTGTTTTATACTTCAGCATTACTGTTCATCACTGAAGGAAGTTAGGACGGAAGCTCAAACAGGGCGGCATCCCTGAGGCAGGAGCTGGTGCAGAGGCCACAGAGGACTGTGTGTGCTAGCTTGCTACTCATGGCTCGCTCAACCAATCTTCTTATAGAACCCAGAGTTAACAGCCCAGGGATGGTACCACCCACAATAGGCTTGACCCTCCCCCAATGATCACTAATTGAGAAAGTGCCTTACAGCTGAATCTCATGGAGGCATTTCCTCAACTGAGGCTCCTTCCTCTGATGACTCTAGCTTGCATCAAGTTGATGCACAAAACCAGCAAGATAGCACGGTAATACCCACCTCTGTTCCCATCAGCTGAGAGGCAAAGACATGCAGATCTCTGTGAGTTCCAGACCAGCTATGGTTCAAGGAGGAGATCATGTCTCAAGAACAGACAAAATTAAAGGAAAAATAAAAACAAAATAATAAGTGAGTCCTTTGGGTGTATAATACTAATAAATTAGTAAGGACCTTTTAAACAATTAACATTTGGAGCCTCATAATGCTTTGTGGTGGAGAGGTGCCGTGATGCATTGTGGGATGTTCGTAGACTCCTGACTTCTGCCCACTGGGTGTTAATAACTCACTTAGCATGATCACTTAAAAATGCAACCCTAATGGAGAAGTAATATAAAGGAAGAGTGAGATCTGTTGTTAGTGCCTGAGAGGTAGTTAGAAGAAAATACACAGTGAGTCTGGACTTGTGGGCTTGTGACCTGACACACTTGGTGCTGAATCTTTGAACCTTGGTTGTGAGTAAGGAAGATTAAATGGGGCCTTTCCTTTGAGGGCAAACCTTGTCTATATTATGCTAGCCTTGTAATCTACCAGGCTTCCCATTTGACGTCATCATGTATCTTCACCAAGCATGTGTTCCACATCACTGGGGCATCCTGTGTAGCCCTGAGGTCCTTTGATATGTTCAACATCTGTACTGTTGAACTGTATTATTTTATTTTACTCTTAATTGATTAATTATTTCCTAAATCCATCGGAAGAAGCATGATTCCCAAGAAGTAGCATAATGAACTGTCAACAGCCACACTGATCCATAGTGTTCAGAAACCAATTCCATCATTAATTATTTCTATAACTGTGTTTGAGTTCCTTATTCTCTGAACTTTGTCTGTAAATTATTGTAATAACAAATGGAATTATTTGTGAAACATGAAAAGCTGGGCATGAAATTAATACTTAATATACATGCACTCTCTTTGTTAAGTTTCTTTAAATTCCTAAACCATAGATACAGTGTATATGATAGCATGTTTGTGTTTATGTCTATCTAGATAATCATTCAGAAATTAATACATCTATTAAAATGATTATTGGCCACCAATTTGATTAAAACAACGATTTTCTAGGATCTGTAATTAGAAAAGATAAAAAAACCACAATCTACCATAACTGTTAGCAGTGACAGCTTTAGATATTATTCTCTGTTCAATTAGTATTTGAGGTACAGGTGTGCATATATATATGTGTGTGTGCATATATACAAATAGTTATCTGTATGTATATTAAATGTAGTTTTGTCAGCTGTGTATCATTAACATTTGTGTGCATGTGTGTGAAAATTATCTTATAAACAATTCAGGCACATGTGCATTTGACATTTTTTAATAATTGAAAACAGAATTCTTGCCCTTCTCAAAACAGTGTGTTGCTCCGTAAAGTTTGTAATAGACTTGTTGGTTTTTCTAAAACATAAATTCAAAATATTGGAGGCCTAAATCTTTGGTTTAACTATTTCTACAATTTTTTACCCTGACATTCCAGAATAATTACAGGCTCTGTATGTGCACACAAACACATGCACATGTTCATACATGTACACACATGATTTCTTTCATTCTAATTTTTTTGATTTACCGCTCTTCTAATTGCCTCCCACTTTCCAATGGTAGGGCTGCAGTTTTGTATTGTGAGCATCCTTTTGTGTGTCTTTCCAGCTGAGAATATCTAGACTGGACTGAGTTTTCTCTCTAGGAGATGGGTGAAAATAAGTTTTTACAAAACATGGCTGCTTTCCCTCAGCACTGTTACAACACGCCTAATGGGCTGTAATAGCATTTTTATTATCTTATAACTTCAGTTCCCTTGTGTGTTTGAAGGTCTTTAAAATGCACCTTTGAGTATTGTTTTTTGTGCTTTGTGTCCCTTGAATAAATAATATACCCCTCTTGACTTTTTAATTTTGGAATTTGATGGCAGTAATGAAAAAGCAATCCCTGGCTATTTTATATGCTCTGACACTTCATTTCACATAGTGCCTTTCCCTTCTCAGGGATGCGTGCAGCAGATATTCGTCTCTTTTGGATGGATATTATTGCACTGTTTGAAATAATAATAATTCCACCAGTGCTCTAGTGATCTTTAATTGTTCCCCACTCTGTCACAAGTCAGAATGGAGCCGACTGAAACACTTGCACTCGCTTCATTCTCCTCTACTATCAAAAGCATAGGAGAGGAAGGGCCGTGCTGAGCAGCAAAGTGTCTCATGGACTAGGTCTTAGAGACTAGTGGCTGAGTCTGTGGGGCTGAGCTGTCCTTGTCAAAGTCCTCCTGGATGCCCTTCTGCCTGAAGCATTGGCCACTTTGAAAAATGTCTCTATCTCATTCTCTTCTGCTGTGTTCGATGGACTTCATGATGACTTCATGAAGACCCAGGAGAGTCATGGGCCCTTTTCTTTGATTTTGGCCCAATAGAGCTCTCCCTTTGGGAATTGACTACCAATAAATCTATTTTGCTGAGGAAAAGGTCAGAGGAAGCTGTATATAAGTGACACATATTATTTATTAATGGTTTTGGGGACCCAGGGCTTTAAAGGTTTATTTCATTTTCCTTCACAACAGTTCCACTAGATTAATATTTGTGCCATTATTTTACCCATTTTATAAATGAGAGGACATGTTTATGGAGATTAAATAATTTACACACAATCTCAGTGCCTGTAAATAGTGACGCTATAGTGGAAGGCTTGGTACATAATGCATGAGGCTTAAAAACTGCCTGTCGTCATGCCATGGTCGTGGGATTTTGGCCTGGAACTTTGAGAATTTCAGTTTATGTTCAAAACAATTCATCAGGCTCAGTCACTTCAACACCTTCCAGAGAGGCCCTTTGTCGAATTTCATATCAATACCACTTTATCATAGTTTGGAATTTACACATGACCATGAATGGAGTTCATTTACACTGATAACTTAAGTGATTCTTGATGCTTCAGGTGGAGAAGGTGCATGGCAGGCTAGGAGATTTTGGCTGATCTTTCTAGGTCCTGTCTTTATTCATGGTGGTGAGCTCTTGTCATAATGACTACTATCAAGAGGGTTAACAGCATTAAAAGCCAGAAACAGAGGGTCAGGCAGTATGTGTACCAAACTTGTACATTACCACCAGGAAGGTAAAATAAGGTTTTGCTCTGCCTGGTGACTGTCACGCATACCCTACAGACTGCTTGACATTGATGTTTGTTTTCCTTGTAAAGGCAATTGCTGCCACTGGCTATCTAGTTCTACATGATAAAATGTGGTTTGCTAAAGCAAGGAGAGGCCATGTGATGTGATTCCCATGGGGCTCTATCACCCAGCTGGAGATGTGTCCTATTGTTCTCTTTGATCCCTTTCATTGTTTTCCACTCTTAGGTAGACTCTTTCTGGGACCCTGTTGAGGGCTCTCACTTAGGCTTTAGGGCCAACAGGATTAAAGTGTTCTTTGCCCCAACCCTTCACTGACTTTGATGGGTGCAGAATTTAAGTGGAACTGAGGTTCTGATTTTGCTGAAATAATTTAGCTTATAGGGCACTAGCAGTTTCTCTTCCTTCCCATACGTAATTTGGAGCATAAAGGCTGAATACCTTTGTGTGCATAGGGACTAACTATATTTTAGGAGGAATGTCTAAAAACACAAGACAACAAAATAGTCTGATAACTTCTTTGATGCAGTGTGAGAATTTTCCCTCTAATGTAGAGTTTGTTTATATTGGCTGTTATTCTTTTTATCCAGTCATGTAACATTGGACTGAGCATGGAGGCGATTAACATTTTTCTTCTCTAGGATCAAAGAAGTCTAAAAATACTGAGAAAAACAAATTGTATGTTGATACTGAATCTTATATCTACCCTGAACTTCTAGTCCCTCCCTGCCTTATAAGATAGATAGAATGATGTTTAAAGGTGTGTGTGTGTGTGTGTGTGTGTGTGTACGCGCACATACACGAGCACATGTGATATTTTAAATCTAAACACCAAGTTATTCCTGTCTCCACAAGGGTTGTGGATGAACAGTGTCCTCTTGTCTCTTCTTTCTGTTCTGTTTGCCATTACTCAGCAGAATATAGACTGGCGAGACTACAGCTCAGACGAGAGGTGGGTTCAAAACACCCTTCCAGCTATTCCCACAACTTCTTGACCATGGTGTTGAACAAGGTGTTTGTACTCTGTGGGTGGCACTGTCCATTCATCTTTCTCTTCCCACATTCAAGTCCCCTCAGATGAGCACCCGGGCCGGGGTGGCAGAGAAAGTTGTCTTACTTTGGGAAGCAAGACCTCAAGTATGTTGTCAGGTTCTTGGCCAAATAAAATGTAAAGCGTAACAAGTAATTGGATAACTACCAAAATACCTCTTACTGTAACTGTAACTCAGAACATTCCCAGCTAAATTTAAAGATGGCGCCCCTTAAATCTTCTGAGTGCTCCTCAGAGTGTTCCCGGATGCTGCTGCACTGTTTGCATGAAGACTTTGGCATAGCGGGGACAGGGATGGGCTGACACTCAGTGAAGATCCAGCCTAGCAAGAGAAATTGGACACTTTCAGTAAGCTAGGAGGTATTCTGACCCACAGATGAGGGAAGCGCTCAGGCTAGGGACTTGGAACCAGAGCAGTACTGGTTGGAGTCATGGTGACTTTGCTAAGTCTGGAGGGTGAGCTATTAAGTTGAAGCATTTGCAAGAACAATGAAACACACATCCTCCAGTGCTATATGAAAGCGATTGGTACTGCACTCCATTTGAGTAAAGTAATGCTCAAAATGATTGTCTCAAAGTTAGGGCAGAAGTGTAAATAATGTTTTGTTACCATTTAGCTGGAATCTAGTCAAATTGAATTGAATATCCATTGTTTTTGTTACAGGGATTCGGGAGTTCATTTTCATCTTTCAGTAATGAATAACATTAAGAGAAACGTGAGATTGGTTTTCTATTATTAAAACATTTGAAAACATGGTAATATAATATAGGAATTGTGTTGTTTAATTTCATATTATCAACTGTAAATCCCAATGCTGTATATGCTGATATACAATTTGACTTGGATTGACTTTGATAAATTCTCTCTTGTAAGTATAGATGCTGCCTGTGTGCCTTAATTTTAGCCCCATGGTTCTTTCCTTAGCTGGATTTTCATTAATCATTTAGTACCTTACTGCTTATTTTTGTGTTTTCAGATTAAAGATATATTTGTAGACTTTTAATGAATTCTAATTACATTTTAAAGTAGATCCCTCAGGAACAATTTGTGAGACATTCCATTTGATTTACTATATATAGGCTATAAACAACTCAAAGCAGGCCATTGTTCAAATTAAAAAAAAAACAGAACTAATCATGTTTCTGTATCTCCAAGATTTATCCATCACTTTCGCTTTGAGAAAGGCCTTCTTCTTGGTTTTCTTGGGCTCCAGACAGAACTCTGCTTAAAACCATGTGTGAGGTGGAGGAACATTTCTAATGGGAAGAAAATGTTCAGTTTGAATCTCTGCTCACATTATGGGTCCTATTTTTAAAAAATGAGATGCTAAAAGGCAAATAATAATGACAAGAGTGATTTCTTTATTTAGAAAAATCAACTGTCAATTAACTAATGAGTATTCTTCTTAATCAGTGTTAATTGACAAATTTTCCATACTTACAAACTCAGTGGTTGGATAGTTTCTTTTTGCTCCCACTGATTTCCCTTGTCTGTTGTGTTCAGCCTAGGGTGTAATTCTATATTCCCTGAGTTCCCTCGTCTGGAGCTAGATGGAGCTATGAGATCTTCTGTAAATGTATACAAGATCTTCCCTTGGTGGTTAGTAGACAAATGCCACTGGAAAGCCTTCTTGCCCCTCCCTCATCAAGAGAGTGTGGACTTCTAAAACAGTTATTTGAATGGACATATAATTGTACTTCTATAAGTATCATTCGTTTCTGAGTTCCTCAAAAAAGAAATGAAAATAAAAATTCTACAGACCAAAATAAAATGAGAAAACAGTGTTGATCAAAACCAGGTTAAACATTTTGCTGTTAGAAATGCAGTTATTTTCGCTCTTTTTTTCCCACAGTACAGTTATCTCAGACATCTAGACTACACAGAAAATGATCAAAAAGGAATATATGACAATTATTTCACAATCACCTGCCATATTTTGTTCATATATATTGTTAAGGTAAATAGGGTTATATACATAATATATGTACAGAGTACATATGGAACACTGTGGGAAATGTATCACAAAGCTGTGAAGCTTGTGCCTGGAGGGTTTTGGTTAGGACTGGAAAGAAGACAGCATTCAGTCCGCCTGTAGAGGGACGCTCCTTCCCCGAGTCTCTCTCATTGCCTTCGGAATGCTCGGAGAGGAAAGGCCACTGTTAGTTTTGTGGATGGCTGTTTTGTTTCTCCTCAGCTCTGCACTGAGTCAGCTCTGCAGTTTGGTCCCTTTGTCTCTCCATGTGCTCGGATTCTGCGGAATATGTCCAGACTGTCGTCACTCTGCTGGCGATCTGTTAACAGACTTTGTTAAAGGTCAGGTGATGACTCTGAGAAACTCCTTGTGCTGAGTTTATGGGAATTTTGTAATTATGTACTAGATAAACAGAGCTCTCACATTTAGAAGACTGAGTGGCTGGGACAAGAATAAAGAGGGTGCACCCATGAGCCTACACGCTTCACAGCCCAGCGCTTACTGAAGCTGGCCTGCTCTTGCTTCACAGGCTGTTTGACCAGACTTAATGCTTTGACTCTTTCCCTAAAGAACACTTGGATGCCATTCCATCCTTGCAGCAATAAAATGCAGTTACAAGCTGCTACAGCCGTTTTAGCAGACAAGGAAACTGACTTAGAGGGCCAGGGCCCTAAGATCAAGCAGCTGGTAAAGCGGAAAACTGGGTTCAGGTCTGAATCTCAGGTCCATGTTTGCATTCACTGTTCACTCAGCAGAATACCCTATACTCAGTGCTTCGCTTTATTCTTTTAAGAAAATTCAATTTGCTTATTGTTTGTTCATTTATTTATTTGTTTGTTTATGGTGTGTGTGTGTGTGTGTGTGTGTGTGTGTGTGTGTATGTATGCATGTCCATAACAGAAGACAGCTTGTAGGAATTGGTTCTCTCCTTTCACCAAGTGGGGTCGGAGAACAAACTCAGATCACCAGGTCTGGCAGCTAATGCCTTAACCCAGTTAGCTGTTTCTCTGGCCCTTGCAGGCCATTCGTAAGCACCTATTTCATTGCAGACCACTTCAGATTGCTAAGCGGTGCGGCCCTCAATCTGAGCTAATGTTCAATAGTTGTTCAATCAGGAGCCCCCTCTCCACCTGCAACATTCACAGTCACTCCCCATTCCCAAACATAGCTTTTTAAATGTACAGTTTTCTGTATTGTGCGTAAAGTTCAAGCAAACGGCTGTGTTTTCTTTCTTGTCTGTCCGCAGTGGACACCAAGAGGCCGGTCTCCTTGTGGTTTTGCTTTTCTCAATGCTCTCTTGGTGGAGTCTTCCGGTGATGCTCTGGGGTTAGTGCCTTCCCGCTTCAGCATGGATTCAGATCATGCTCTGGGCTGGGGCTGTGAGCTCTGCCTGTGGACTTTGGGAGCCCCTTTGGACAGTATGTTGAATGACCTTTAACGGGGGCAGTGAAGAAAAAGGGGCTGTATTTATTTGGTAGCTTTTATGCTTTTGTCTTGTGATTTATACTCACATGATAGATTGGTTCACAGAGAAGGACTTGATCCATTTAGAAGAAGAGCTTTGACTTGGTTTGTTGTTTTTATGCTTGTTTGCTTCTTTTTCGAGACAGGGTTTGGAGCCTGCCCTGAAACTAGCTCTTGTAGACCAGGCTGGCCTTGAACTCACAGAGGTCTGCCTGCCTCTGCCTCCACAGTGCTGGGATTAAAGGGTGCATCATCATGGCCCGGGGGTTTGGTTTTCAGAACCTGGGGCCTCCCACATGCTAAGCAAGTACTTTCGCACTGGGTTACATCTTAACCCTAGTTGCAATTTGTACAAAGTTGATCACATCTTATTGGAGGTATAAAGGTGATCCGTTTCAAAGCGAGATTTGAAGGGGAGGCCCCACATGAGCCTTGGGGCAGATCTTTAACTTGTGGGTACATGGTTCACCAAGGACCCCGCTGAAGAGTGACCAAGAAATACCTGTCCAGAGGGCGTCCTCCAGATTCTCACTGGGGACGGATGACTGGCTGCAGAGTCTTCTAAGCCTTTACACAGTCTTCATTCCATTTTTTAGGACAAACCAACCTTTCTTTGGCCTCCATAGCTTTCTGAAGCCTTAAAGTTAAGCAGAAATTGCCCTCTAGTTTGGGGATAATTGCAGGAGGGCTGGTTGTAAGGAGCCGGCTTAGGTCTCTGAGGCAGTGAGCACTTTCCTGGCTCTGTCAGATGGAGCTCTGTGAATGGAAGCTGGTGCAGAGGTCACTGGATAATTACATTAAAGACTCTGAATATGGCTTCAGTCTTTTGTCTTCTGACATACAATAACCCAGGGGAACTTTGACAGAGCCCTCCTTCCATACAGAATTCTTACAACCGAATCTACTTGGTAAATACTGCATGCAGCTAGTTTAGATAGAAATATTCTTCAAAAGTAGATTGTAGAGAACATTTTGTATTGTGAAACCATTTTTTTCTTCTGTTTTTATTGTGGAATTGGAATGTAGATGAAGTGAACACTGAATGAGGAAAGGGTCTGCTATCACCCTCCCATAAAATGCCTCACTAAGCCTCAGTAGAAGCAGCAACTCAAATGATAAGGAACAGGCTAGCCATCCTATTTGACTGGCTTAGTTCCTTCCCCACGCTCCAGCGTTGCCTGTCCTGTGGAGCTGTTCCCCACATCTAGTATGGTTGAGCCACCCTCTAGGCCAGTTGTCTCTAGACACTCAGAACCTGAAGTCCTCTCGGGACCTCCTTCATGTCCAGCTCTTAGTAAAATCTATATTGTATTTATATATATATTTGGTTTTTCAAAACAGGGTTTCTCTGTAGCTTTGGAGCCTGTCCTGGAACTCGCTGTGTAGCCCAGGCTGGCCTCGAACTCACAGAGATCCACCTGACTCTACCTCCCAAGTGCAGGGATTAAAGACGTGCGCCACCACCACCTGGCTTAAAATTTGTATTACTAGTGTAGGCCCCTGCCTGATGTCTGGAGACTCAACTGAGATGTCTTTAATTTGCAGACACAAGTATGAAAATCAAAGCTCTCTATTGTAGAAATTCTCTACGGTGAGTTTATTTAAGGAAAGTACCATACTGTTGTAACTACTCCGTTCTGTCACCCATAATGCCAGTGTTTTGTGAAGGCTCAGTCTACACTGGCTTTCTGACTGGACACAGTATAAACACTGGTAATTTGTTTTCCTGAGAAGCAGAGGCAGCAGTTGAGCATACACTTAGTGATGGGATAGCTGTAGTCAGTGTCTAGACATTAAACTCCATGCAGCCACCATATCCTGAAAATGCTGTGTGTCACTTCAGAGGTGCCAGCTAGGAGTGCTCCCTTATTGCTTTGTCCATTGTGGTGAGAATTACCCTGGCTAGAGCAATTTAACTATGGTGTGTTTGTTCTTACAACAGGGTAACTTCCTTGGACTGAGCATATTAAATTAGTTTCAATTTCCTGCCAAAATTTATAGACAGGTTGTAAACGAAAAGCCTGCCTCTGCTCTTCATTGTCACTGTGCATTACAGTTTTTTAAAATAAAAATGTTATTTACTTGCACCTCCCATCAGATATAAAACTACAGAGGCATCCATCAACAGCTCTGTTGGCACCGTAAAGAAAATGTCATGTACCAGAACACCTGGCTTCTGTTACAATATAGAGTTAATGTTGCAAGGTGACTTTGATATGTCAGAAAACCTAATTATGCCCCATCAAAGGACTAAAGAAATTGCCTTTTTTAATGAAAGGTTTTTATAGGAGCTGACAATGATCTTAGGCAAATCAGTAAAACTTAGGTGTATAATTATATAAATTCTTTAAATTCTTATTAGACTTGGTTAATTGACATGTTGCTGTCCAGTAATGCAAGAAAAAAATTGGTGAACATAAAAACTGAAACAGAGTTTCAAGACTCCCAAAACCCAATATTCTTCCTTCCAGTTTTGTTCTGACATCATTTTTCATTTTTAAAAGTTATATTTATTTGTTCTGTGTGTGTATGTGTGCACATATGTACCTCTGTCTGTGTATCACAGCATGCATATATAGAGGTCAAAGGCTAACTTGTAGAAATCAGTTTTTGCCTTCTCAAGTGTGAGTCTGAAAGTGAAACTCAGGTCATTGGGCTTGATAGCAAACACCATCCCTAACTGATCACCTTGCTGACTGTCAAGAAATAACAATTTCTTGACATGATTTATGATTTTGTTTTTATGTTAAAGCAAGAATATAGAAAATGTTAATAAGAATTACTTTCAATAATATATATAGGCACACATATTAAATATAGACATGTTTCCTCCAAGAGTGATTTATTGCTCACATCTTCTTTCATTTCTATTAATATGTATGTATATGCATATATGGGTTTGTCTATGTGTCTATGACATGTGCATACCCATATGTGAATTCATATTTACTTTTTATGAGGAGCCATATCCAGGAGAAACATGAAGCGAGTCCTGCTGTTCTGTATACCAGGATTAAGAGCAGAACTTTGATTGTTAGCTTTGACAGAATGTATGTGGTTATTAGTGATGTCTTTTTTAGAAAATTGCAAATTATAGGAATGCTACTCAGGAAGAAAGAAATGAGGCATGCAGTAGTTATTTAGGGTTTACAAGATTGACAACGATTCTCCCCCTTTGCAGAAGGTTCACTACTTAGAGCAGAAAGCTGTAATTGTTGGTTGCTTTGGATGCCCTTAGCTATTTAGGATATGAAAAGATGGATGCTATAAATGTTTTGCTCCTATAATTGCCATCCCTTCAGAAATGGTTCAATTATAAATGTTTTGTACGAAAGATGCACGAAGAAATGATTTGTGGCAGCATTTTCTGATGTTAATTCAGTTCTTTTTTTTATCACTAGTGTTAAAGAAGCAAACTTATTTGTTTGTCATTGCATGCTCCTGAAGTTCCCTGGGCCTGCATCTCAGACATTGGCTTAAAAGGAAGCCATGACAGAGCAAAAATCAAAGAGTCGTTGACTTTCAACAATGCTTGGAGTAAGGGAGCTTCTCAAGGTTCTCAAGGTCACTGGGATCAAGGAAAACCTTTAAGGAGTATCCTAAAGCAGATCCCTTGGGCTCTGGACTGTGAGCGAAGAAGTTGCCTTCTTGTGTTGGTTCTTATGATCCAATGGGCAAATCACCTCACCTCTCAGAACTCTAGGGTTGATGTACTCAAATTCCACATTGCTTAGATTCAATACCCATGCTATGTCCTTTAGGAAATCAGCATTGGGTTGATGTCTTGTAGCTTATTTCCACAGCCAGATATTTTAATGTGTTATGAGCATAATACAGGATTCCCAGATAATTCTCCCAGGTTCCCGTTGTATCCTTTTGTCAAGATAGCAAGTTTTGCCAATTATCAGAATTAAAAGATTGCTGGATTGGATTTTGGATTCATGGCAGTGTGCTTGTTGTATACTTACTTATGCCTAATCAGTTTGTGTACTTAGAGCTCATGGCTTAATTGTGAAATTAGGTTTTCAGAGCCTAAATATCTCTGGGCTTATGCTTTCTGCCAATGCTGGGTTGACTGGCCAACCAAAGTCAGGTGCCAGACTCCAGTCAGTTTGAAATGGGCTCTAACTGATCACTAGTGGAATTTCTATGGAAAAGAAAGGCGAGGCTCTTTTGCTTTGATTGTTTTATTAAGTGTGAAATAGCCCCACATCTTTTATATTGATCAGACAAAGTGTGACTGTTCTGACGGATATATTCCTTTGATGTACATGGATTGTGCTTCTTAAAAGGGAAAGATTTGATCCATGATTTTCTTTTCCAGACTGCCAACTTTTAATACATGGAGATTGCTCTACCAAATGACCCCCTTTTCTGAAAGATGCCTTGCAGTATTTTCAAAGGGGCTGTCATAGCGCAAGCAAAGAGATTTGCTAAGAGATTCCAAGAATTGTTTGTGATTTAGCATAGTTTAGCATGTTGGACTTATCAGCTGTTTGTCATCTCTGCTTTTACTGGTTGCTAGAAAATTCCATGTGCGTGTTAGATTATGTATGATATGTGACATTATATATGTATATTATGTATATAGAGCGTGAGGGCAGTGTCTATGTATGTAAGCAGTTTTGAATATAGCTGAGCTTGCCAAAGGATTGTTATCACCCAGAAACATGCAACTGACATGGGCTTGCACTCAAATGACTTTCCCATGGACAGGATATCTGGTCTAACTACTCTTAAAAATTGCCTAACTCTACAGGGAGCCCTAGCTAACTAATGCAATAATTATCTAGGAGCAGAGCCAACATCCTGTGATTCTACTAGAACAAACGTGCTGCAGCATTTTGGCTGATATATGCATCTTTGCATCTTGACTTAATGTTTTCTCGAGGAAAAAAATGGAGACGCTGTTTAAAGAGTATCATTGG
Source organism: Bramus lutescens (assembly GCA_001685075.1). Lineage (NCBI taxonomy): Eukaryota > Metazoa > Chordata > Mammalia > Rodentia > Cricetidae > Bramus > Bramus lutescens. The sequence goes on along the minus strand of LOEQ01003604.1, from coordinate 49,921 downwards.
GATTACCTGTGTTTTAAGGTTAGGACAGTTCTGTAAAATTTCTTTAAAAATAATTTCAAACAGTTGAGGTCTGCCTGATAGTTAAACAGAGACATATATGTGCTAGAGAAAAATATGACTTTGAATGTTAACTTTTAGCTACTTAAAGTTTTTATTTCCTTATGCTTGCCAATCCAGAGAGTACTTTTGTTTTGGTTAGTCATTCCATATGTGCATCTCTGTCTGTTTGCGTATTTGTGGAGCAGATTAGCACTGCAACATCTATAAGTTGATAAATTTTAATTTGGCAGCTATTTCTTCACAGATGGCCATATATTCTATACATGATTATCTTGATACACTGACAAGATTGGACAGTAAGAATGATCTAAGCTTTCTTTTTCCCCTTTTCTTTTTGGCCCCCCAAGGTCACCATTCTCGTCTTCAGTGACTGAGGAATCCAGCTGTTTAGCATGTGAATCTCAATGTGTAAAATAAGGAGAAGCGTTGAATTTTATAAACAGGGCTCAACAGTGGCTTGTTGGTGTTCTGAGGGTTTCTTTGAAGAGAGAAATTCAGTGACTTCCAGGCTAGATGAATGAAAGGAATGCCAGGACTGTGTGTATTTTACACAAGGGCCTGTCTCTTGCTAACAGAAGAATGGATTGTCAGTGGTTGAGTTCATTACTTGTTTAGAAGGCCTAAGGTTCTGGGGCATAGTTATGACTTTCCCTCCTTTAAAGAGTTTTAAATGGCACTTTTGCTCTATCCCTAAATGCTGAATATTCTGGGAAGAGCAAACGTGGGCAAAGGCTTGGGCATGGCTGTCACCTATGGCTTTCATTCATTGAGAGCCCCATAGAGGATTGGTGGTACTGACTGAAGTATCAGTAGGTCACATTTTGGAATCATGTACGCTACTATCGTTAGATAGCCTCATAGGCACCGATAGCAAGGGAGAGAACAAGACTTTGCCTTCATTGCAACATGAAACTAAAGCTCTATTTTTGTGTGTGTGGAATACAATGATTAGGTGGATTTTAATTTGAAGACTTTTTGTAGCCTAGAAAATCAAAATTATAAATGATCCATGTTTAAAATTCTTTACAATTCCTCTCCTTCCTGAAAATATGAATCCAATGATAATGCCTGTTAGTACCTGAGTTCTGTTATGTACAGTTATTATTGTTTAGTTTAGTGATAAATTTCTTTAAATATCTTTTCTAGATGGCATCTTTCATGAGGAAAATAATCAGATAATCCTGCTGTAATCCTCCTAATATTTAGACTGATGCTGGACAATCTTAAGATGTAAATAGAATGTGTGCTCACAAGTACTGTTTGTTTTTTGGCAAATGGCTACATATACAAGCTTTACCTTTAAATTTCCTCTTAATGTACCTGCCTCCCATCATCTCCACAAGGGAGGGTTTATATGTCAGCAGCCATCCTCATAGAGGAGAACAGACTCAAGGACAGTGTGCAAACTAGGGGCCCTGCCTGGGGATCTTCAGTATCACTGACTTGGTTCAGAAGCTGCTCCCCTGGTTGTCGTGTATGGGAAACATGCACAATTCCAAATGTAGACTCTTGCCTTTTGCACTGACTTAAGAAGCTTCTGAGGGAAGGGAGGTATTCATGAATCCCACACATCCTGAAGTGTTATGGTAGAAACTCAGAGTTGCAGAGGCGGCAAAGTGACACCACAGTTGGATGTTATAGTAGAATTTGGGAGACTTTTCTTCCAACCTGCTTCTTAGTGGAAAAGTGTGGATCTAGATCTTCCTCTGTGCAGAATAAAGTCCCGTACTCTTGTAAAGACAGCCCATGTCGAGAAAGTCTGGCTCTAGATCTTCCTCTGTGCAGAATAAAATCCCATACTCTTGTAAAGACAGCCCATGTCTAGAAAGTCTGGCTCTAGATCTTCCTCTGTGCAGAATAAAGTCCCGTACTCTTGTAAAGACAGCCCATGTCTAGAAAGCATCCCTTCGGTTTCTCTAGTTTGTTTACTATCATCATGATTATTTTCATTTGATTATTATTTGATTCATATAAATTCTTATTTGAATTTATAGATTTTTCGTATTCTCTCTGGTTACAATGCTGGTTACAGTAAGTTTCCAAAAGGGTTGTTGATTATCACTTGCCTCTAGGACCTCTATTGTATTGACAACAAAAAGTGTGCTATGTAACCAGTAGGAAATGGGTTTAAATCTAGTATCCACTGAGAACAATGACAATAGCATTTTGTTTTCATGTGTAAATAGGGTTTGTGGAACCAAACCTATACAATATCTTCACTTCGCTTTTGTCTCCAACTTTACCCAAGTGTTTGAGAAGATGTACTTACCTATGCTTAGCAGAGATCCATAAAACTTAAAACAGTCATAATCTCTCTGCTCCTTCTTATTTTCCTCACCAGTCTCTTTTCTCTAACTGTATTTTCAAAATGCTGTTAATACCTAGATGTCCCTTGTGCTTTAGTTTGGACAACAATGCCTTTGTGTATTGAACAATAAATACAAGATAATTGCTAGGTCTTCTATTTCTCCTAAGTTTAAACTGAGGCTTGTAAAATAGGAGAACTTAGTTCTGCTTTGTTTTAAAAATGTGCTGACTATGGATGATAATAGCAATGATGTATATATTTTATATATGTATAGTTATGCATATATTTGTGTGTATGTGTATGTAGATATTTTGCTGTAACAGATTATATATAATATATAT
>LOEQ01003604.1:4199-41243 GCA_001685075.1 Bramus lutescens | reverse complement strand
GCCAGTGACTGGCTGCTCCTCGTGTGTTTCTTTTGAGTCCTTTCCTTTTTTACAGTGTGCTATTAAATATCTATATATCCGAGTCATCTCTGCGTGGCTCCATTTGTTTGATTAGCATTGCGATACTGTGACAGGACACTATATCAGTAGTAATCGATCTGATTAGCATGGAGATGATATGAACACAGATTGTATTGATGTTTAATAGTGCAGGCATCCAGGTGCTGTAAACATTATAGATGTTTTTGTATGCTGTGTGCAAGGTTTCTGTAATGAAGACGGCAACCACAGCAGATCTTAGAGCTCGATGATTTATTTTCTGCCAAGTGCCATTGTGGGTCCTGCATTTTATACAGCATTCCTGTGCTGGAGCCTGCACAAAATGTCTTAATCAGTGTTCAAAATAATGCAAGTGTTTTCAGCAGACCGATTCTAATATTGCTTTGTAAGAGATGCTTGCACAGTGCACTAAATGCTTCCTACATCTTGTTGAAATCCAGCCACATACTTCTCCGAACTATATCCTAAGGTTACTTTATTACTATAACACATCCCATCTTTTTTAAAGGCCTGATGGAATTCTGTGTGACTCACCCTGCTGGCCACACAATGTAGTTAAGCTTTAAGTGTAGCTATCATGTCCGCCTTCACTTAGATTAACTGATTTTCCTAGAGAGTGTGTATGATGGGGATCCAGCAGGCAAAGGAAGAATTAGCGGGACACCGTGTGGGGAGTGCTCTCAGCAGCCTGGCATGAGCAGAAAGGAGTCTGACCAGGAGTGAGTTCTGCCTTTGCTGGGCTACAAGAAGAGAAGTTCCCAGAAATAGACCTGCTTCCACACCAGTTACTCGTTCTCGTATGTGCAGATGTACACAAGGATTTGCTATGAACTATTCCAAGTGAGGTCAAAGGGAGGAAAATAGGTAGAGATTAAAAGTTATACCAGTTTTATGCAGTGTCGTAGGCTTGTTTTTCTTTTATTATTTATATGAGATTGTGAACTAGAAGTGATAGTTTAATCCCAGCATTCCAGAGACAGGCAGATCCTTGAGTTCCAGGTCAGAGTGAGATCCAGAGCAGCAGATAGAGTAAAACCCTGTCTCAAAGAAACCAGCAAATAAATAAATAATCAGTCAAACAAATAAATAAAGAAGAACGTGTAACAGGAAAGTAGAAAGTCAAAGTAGAATTTGAAATGTTCTGGAAACATCTTTGTGTTCGTGTAAATATCCGCATTTGTACGCAATCAGGTTCTATATAGACACATATGTATTATACATGTGCATATATGATTGCTTCTGCATTTGTGAATGTTCATTTTTCTCAAGCCTCTCTGTCTTTCTCGTTCAATTCTCCCTGTATCTCCACCATAAACATCCAGCACCACAGCCTCACATGATGGAACTCCCATGTTACATAGATTGTTCTCATCCCCCATCCCTCTAGGTTGTCAGGCATATAATTTCCTGCTTCCTTGTACATTCTTTGCCATTTTTCACTGTTGAATCAGGAGAATGACCATTTGATAGGCAGTACTGGGTTCTAGATCTTTCTTATGTCTGAGTTATGTTTAAGCACGAGAGATTAGTTTGGCAGGCAAAACAAAGGCGAAGAAGTAGAAGGGAGGGGCATTCTCGCCGGCCAAGGAGGAGCATATTTAAGGAAAAAGGAGGGAGGACCAGGAAGGATGAGGGCTTGGCATTTACAGTTGGATGTGGCAGCTCAGATCCTTGGTTACTGACAGGATAGCTGTTTCCATGAAATGGTGAACATGAAAGCGGGTGGGGGGGGGCAGAGAATATAGCCTGCTCTTTATAAAAGGTAATGCTAAAAGCTCAGAGACATGGAAAAGTACCTAGGAGATAGAATGGGGCCACCAGAACCAAATGATTGCCATTTGTAGAATGAATCAAGTCTTAAAGGCCAAATTTGTGCTGTCTGGAAGAAATAGCATGTGAACATTACATAAGTAAAATTTTTCCATGAGCCACATTAAAATGTAAAAAAATAGGGCAAATTACTTATGGTAATATTTATGGTAATAATACTTATGGTAACACTCAATATACAAAACATTAATTTATTGTCATTATAAAATTCATTCTGATGATACATATTCCTTTTCATGTTGATTCTTGAAGATCTGTGTGTGTTTTATGCCAATCTTTGGTAGACATGTTACATGTCTGACAGACATGTGTGCTTACTAGCTGCCATATTGAATAGTTCAGCTCCTGGGAGGTTCCCTCAGAAACATTATGCAAAAGAGCTGGGTCCTGAGTAAACTAGAATATTTTTTGTTAACAAATCACACTCTTTTAAGACTATATAATATTGGAAACAAAATAAAGGAGAAGCTAAAATTTCATAATTTGTTGCATTTATGTGAACGTATCAATAAAAACTTTCCGTTAAAATCTGGCTAAGTTCCATTCAAAGATACTAAGATGTTGTCTTAAACCCCATTTCAGTTTAAAAAATACGAATTTACATTTTGATTGTGTGGTTAGAGTGAAATTTAAAATGGGCTTAATGTTATTTATAAAATTTTGGATGATTTAAAGGGCAGTATGGGCTTTTTGATGAATTATACATGTTGATACTCAGAGATTAATGGTGTCCTTTGAAAAGAATGTGTGTATTCTGTCTGAATACGTTGAGGCTGCAGTAATGGAATTGCATGTTTGCAAGGTTGTATGTTATGTGGACGTTTCTCTTAAACAAACAGTTTGAGGTGATGAAAAGCAGGAAAAGGCGTAAAGCAGAGGGAGGGGAGAGTGGAAGCCCAGAATTAGGAGGGTTGGGGAAAGATGGCTGTCACCATATATAGAGTGGAGGTCACAGGCCTTTCTTTCTTTTTTTAACTTTCACTTGCTGTCAGTGTGCATGCCAAGCACCTTTGCATGGAATAGCTCTCCACTGCAAAGATAGCCGGACTAAACATTATGTTCACAGCGGTTGTGACACTCTGAAATAAAGAACTGGAATTTTGTATTGAATTACAAACACTAGATGCAGAAGTTTTAATTTTGGCAGTAACGACTGCAGAGAAGAAACACTAGAACTTGGATCTAGCTCCTCAGTGACTGGAGGTCTGTCTTGATGGAAAATGTTGGTGTTTCACAAGTGCTTCAAACGAATTACACACAGATACCATTTTTTTGGCTTCTCTATTTCTTTTGACATAAAAAAATTACAAAATACTTAAATAACATGAAGATGATATAAATTGAGTCTTTCAAATACCAGTAATAAATATCTTTGTCTAGTAAAAGAAAAAAATTATCAAAAAAGTCAAAGTTATTTGGAGAATTAAAGTGACTTTATTGTTAAATGAAAATGTAATTTCTCTTAGATAAAAATATTTTACTCAAATTAGTATGGTTTTGGAATACAAACAATTAGGAAGATCCTTACAAGCAGTGTTTCAGAGAACAGTAATGGGAAGGATACACAAACACACATTTATGCTGAAGCAAATCAAGGAACGCCTTAGAAAATGAGCTTTAAGGAAAGAAAATATGGATAAGAAGGTGCTAGGTTTTGTGATCAAACAATTTTTTTCTTTTAAAAATTACATATGAAATTATTTTAAAAAATAACTTAAAATGTCTTTGAAATTTTAAACCAAAACATTTATAAAGCTAAAAATTTATGTTTATCCTTGTTTTGTATCCATAAATGTCATTAGAGTTTAACATTGTCTGGGTCTTTAAAATTTTCAGAATGTAATTTCGATGATTCTCCAAAATATGATGTTATAACCCATCCAAAGTTAGTCATCTTTACCTATTCTATAAATTATTCATAATAAATACTATATATCATTGAGGTATCTTGAATTTATACTTATTGTATTATAAATATTAATGATGTAACAATTTTGCAATAATCTAAGAAAGTATATTACTCTTGCATTAAGTTTTAGCTAAAATATTTCTGTTTATAGAAAAGCGGTTCAAATTTAGTGACATTTAAAGAAAAGCTCTAACAATAACTTTGTATCAGTGTGTTTTATCTTCCAAATATTTTATTCTCCTTAACCAATTTATTTGTAGTTAGAACTTGATATTTCCATATAAACTGACTTTTCTTCCCCCGAAAGCAGAGAGGGAATGGAAAGATGATAAGAAGCCTAGGTCAGGGAGGGATGCTGTAAAACAATGTCTTCTAGTCCTAACGGGCACGAGATCTGCATGAGATGAAGCCCATCAACATTCAGCATGAACAAGGGAACAGAATACAGGGCTCCACCCTGCACTGCGGAGCCACTGCAGGCTGATGGCTGCAGACGAGGGAGAGTCCTGCTCTTCAAGGTTGTGGCTGCTGGGAAGTTGATCTTGCCCTGGTGCAAGGCCCACTCCCATGCACGTATGGTAGGCACTACTTGAACTCAGGGTGTTATTAAAAAATATTGGGGAGTTAAAAAGAGAGTGTGGATAGTGGATACAAGAATTAGAGGTGAATATCATCAAAATACATGAATAGAAATTCCCAAAAAATAAATTCAAAATTTTTATATTAAAAAATAAATACTTCAGGTAACAGAAGTTTTTCTTGTTAAAGAGGCCACCTAAAAGTAGTGCTAATTTTTGTACTAGATACTAGAAGTTTCACAGTGAAGAGTAGCATTACTGATACAGCTATGAAGTGAATAGTCCTGTAACTCAAGTTTGAAAGTAAATAATTCTTTATGAAGTTTTCCCCTGAGGAGCACCTGGGTTCTGTACCACTCTGACTCCCCCTACGTCAGTTGGCTGCTGCATAGCCTTTGACACTGTAGCTTGGATAGTTGTTTCTTCTGTGAAATGTGATCAATAAGATGGTAGCCTGTATAGCTATTGAAACTGTGCTTGGAGAACCTAGCAAACACGTGAGATTGGTAGAGCTAGGCTTCCTGAAGGAGGGCAAGGACTATGGCATTGAACCAGTAGAAACTTAATAAAGGCAGGTGATCGCTTAAGCCTCCACAGTATAATTAATGCTGGCGCACTGTCCAGTGAGGTGTGCAAGCTCAAGGCTGTGGGATTGGGTACCTGGGCTAGAATCAGCACGGGCGTAATGCTTGCACCTTGGCCATGTCTATCCCTTCTATCAGAACTTTCATTACTCATGCATAGAATGGAGGTGACTCTTAGAACTGACCAGGCTGTAGATTTGAAAGACAAGTTAAAAGCATGTGTGTATAGCTCCATGTGTTTCGCATACATTGTAAGAACTTAGTAAATATTAGTTGTGAAGTAATCATCAATATTGTTTATATTATTAATGTTTGTATTTGCAAATAGGAACTAATGGCAGCACAATTGACAGGAAATTACTGTGGACATATGTAAAATGCTATTAATTAGTAATTTATGAGGAAGTTGAAAACTATCTGTTCTGCCTGGTCCAGCTCATTAGGTAAAGGTTTATATAGAAACTGCTGTAGTCTTCTGCTCAGTGCATCTGAGACTAAAGCAGTGGAGCCTGTTTGTTGTAAGAATGAAATTAGTGAGATTTTACCTCCTATCTTCACATAGAAATTCCTTCCTGGCACGCATATGATTGAAAGCACACTGAAATGAATGCAGTTATTACTTTCCACAGCTTCTGCAGCCGTGGTTCCGCCAACTTCATATGAAGAGTATTTGGGAAAAGCTACCCGAATTGAACATGCGTAGACCATTTTCTTGACACTGTGTTCTGGACAATTCAGTATAAGAATTGCCTAGTGTTCTATTCATACTAGGTATTGCATGCAACCTAGGCTGCCCTAGGGTATACAGGAGGTTGTGCAGAAGTCATCCAGCAACACCACAACATTTTACAAAGAAAAACATGTGCAACAACAGGTTTTGAAATCCGTTCTGGAACAAAACCTCACAAGTTACCAAGGGATGATTGCACTATTAATAATTGAGAGTACATACAAGCATAAAGATTGAATCAATTTTAGCAAGTAAAGAATAATTAAGGAAAATTATTATAGCAGAGTATTGACATGCATATAATATCATAGATTTGCTTTTATAAACTTTTGTCGTATTACTTTTTTCATATTTTAACACAAAAGTTTTAACAGTGGTTGCCAACCTGTGGGCTGTGACCCTTTGGAAGTTGAATGACCCTTTCACCAGGATCGCCTAAAGCCATCACAACACAGATATTTACATTTTGATTCATAACAGTAGCACAATTACAGTTATGAAGTTCCAACAAAAATAATTTTGTGGTTGGGGGTCACCACAACATGAGGAACTGTATTAAATGGTCACAGCATTAGGAAGGTTGAGAACCAGCAGTTTATAAAGTCTTCATAAGTTTATTAAATGCCAGTTCATTAAGTTTTACTCTTAAGCATAACAGGTTGGATTTGTTGGAATTCTTGGATGTTTAAGGAGCTCAAAGAAGAGGTTTCTATTTTATAAGTAGTTTCTCATTTAGACTATAGGGAAACAACCCAAAATCTAAGAAGTAATAGGTGAAGAGTATACATATTATTTACCCAGTTCCGTGGAATAGTGATACTTTTAAAAACTGTGGCAATGTCAGTAAATTTATGCTGCTGAAAGCAAACTAAGAAACNNNNCCCCCCCCGTAAGCATTTGTTGTTAATATTTCATGTTTTGATGCCTAAGTCACTTCTAAGGGATCAAGTTAATACTGAGTTCAGTTCAAAGAAGCATGGTGGGAACTCATCAAGAAACATTACTTTTGCATGGTAATTGGAATGCTGTGGTGGTCACTCAAGCTGCATCCATGAATGGAGAGCAGAGAACTGTTTCTAGCATCCCTTTCAAGTAAGAAAGCCTTGGGATCTAACAGGCCTTCGATTAGCCAACCAGGAAAATGTTTCTATAGCTAATGAAACTCTAAGTGAAGGACTTGATTAATTTTTTTTTAAAGAAATAACTAATTTGGAATGATGCAAAGTTGTAAAAATGAGAATAATTGGTACAGCTTTAGAACACTATGGAGATGTTTAATGCCACAGTATTTTATGCTTAAACAAGGGTAACATGGTGCACTATATGTTAAGTTTTTTATAATAAAAAAACTCTGAAGAAAGTTTTGAAAAAATGAACAGTTTCTTGTCACTTAACCTCAATTTAGAGGTCATATTATAAACACTGTTTAAATTCATTAGTTAATGTTTTACTATAAGGTATGGGAAAGTTAAGATATACACCAAGAGGTTCTGTGCAATAACTGACCCATATTCTTCACCTATGATGTCAGAATTGAAGCTCTAGGCTTAAGTAGTAAATATAGGCTATAGGGAAAGTGATGATGCTTTTAAGTTGTATAGACAAGTTTCTACAAGTTCCTGCAGCTGTCTCCCAAGCAACTATTTAAAGGGTGTCATTTCCTACCTCCCTCAACAGGACCGTGGATATGTCTCACTTCTTTGTAGTTCTTGTGGGCCAGGGAAGGTCATCTCACCTCCAGTGCCTCCAGCTCCCTGAGGTCTTTCAGTGGTTCAGTGATGAACTACCTGTTCATCACTGGCGTGATGGTCACTAGCCAAATCTTGGCAATCACAAGTGGTGATGGTGCAAGGGGCATTCTAAGACATTTGCTGTCTATAGTAAGATTCTGAAATAGAGACCTCATATGGGGTTGGGGGGTTCTTTTATGCATGGTTGAGGGTCCTGAGTGAGAATAAATCACTGACAGTTCTACCATAAATTCTGGAGAAGTTTTCATGTTCCTTCTAGTTATAAAGAAGTACAGATATTTAGGTCTAAGGAAAGTCCCATTCCTCTTATCTCAGCTGAATAAACACTCTGGTAAGGATACTGGAGAAATTTAAACTTGTAAACAAGTAGCAACAGCTTGAATTTAGTCGGTCTTCCTTCTTACACAACAATGGAATTATAAATGAAGAGACTTGGGGTGACCAACATTTGTCACCATAACATCAAGGTTCTAAGGGCATTGCTTCAAGTATCATAGATTCCTGTTCCCCTGTAGGTTCCACCTCAGGCCTTAATGCCATTTGCAACATTTAAATGTATTTTGTTTTATGTAATCACAGACTAAAATCATTATGATGGATTAAAACTGGATCAACGAGATGCTTTAGTCCATAAAGGTGATTGCCTTCAGACCTCTATATATATGCCCCCACATCATATAAATAAATTAGTGAATGATAAACATAGTGACATGTCTCTTTCAAGTCTAACAACATTGTTCCTATCAATAACTTCCTGACACTGTAAGTTCCATAACCCAAGGCCACTATAAAAAAATGCTGCCAGAGAGACCATCCTAATTGTTGCACAATGTTTCTGTTCTTTAATTTCCTGATTTTCTTGTTATTGATCTCTAATAAAATGAAGAGTTAATATGATTCCCAATGTCTGTGTCTCTTCCTCTCTACCTTTTCATTAAAAAAGGCAGTCATTGGAGTGGCCTTTTATATGTGAATTTGGTTGTGCTTCCAACCATCATTTAGCTGTATAGAGGCTAAAGCTTTAAAGAACTATGGCAGATGAGAATTTACAGGGTTGTATTTTCAGTTCCCATAGCACGTTCTTTCAGGTGGCCAAGCTCCATGCAAAGCTGAGTTATTCATTATGCTGTTCCTGGATAATCACACACCTCCTTTGTCTACCATTTGTAATTTCTCTATGCTAAAGCATCCTATTTGCTATTGAATGCTACATGAAAGAAAGGCATTGATCTACTCTGCACATGAGAGTGGAAATCTTCCCTATGGACAATATTGCACCTTTAGAGTAAAATAAACACATATTTTCCTTATTTTGTGCATAATTTTATTAATTTTTGCATATAACTCTTTGGTACTTTCTTAAGTTCAATACTATTTTTGTTCAACTTTTAAGAAGTTTTTATTGCTTTCTTTGATGAACTAATTTCAATATTCACATACTCTAGGTGGATTTACTAATTTAAAGAGCTTTAATGCTATTCTGACAATAAAATGTTTACATTAATGTCATTGATCATGCTAATTTAAATATTATTCTTTACCATCTTATTATTAAATGTGTCCTTTGTCTCCTACATCATCAGGTTCAAACATACTCCCATCCTTCCCTTCTGCTGTCTCCCATTTCTGTCAGTGCTCCAGTTTATGTTCCTGTTCTTCGTCTTTTGTTTTATTTTATGATTCAGGGTTTTCTGTGTGTCCCATAGATTTGGAACTGTCGATTGAAGTCTGCTGGGCCGACATGTTGGTACTAGCTTAAAGACAGCGACTACCCTTTCCAGATTTTACCATCTTAACTCTTCCATGACAAAACCTGGGTAATAGACCTGACATTTGCGTCTAAGGATGAAAAGTTTAATCTGTTGATTCTAGATTCTAGGAATAAAACACTAACTTTGGAATTACTGAACCACTCCTCCATTTTCTTCCGAGTTGCCTTATCAAGTATCTGTGGACCATCACTAACTTTAATCTCATAGCTTACCATGTTATCAGATTTTATATGTATGTATGTATGTGTACATGTGACAATATCTTTAACACCAACTCACTATTTACAGCTCTTGAAATGCTACCAATTTTAAATCAAGATTAGAGTGTTAAATATATTACTTTTCATTTGTTAAATGTCACTACACTTGGTGACAATTTTAATTTTTTCCCAGTATTTATGTTATTAACATTTATGATATTCATTATTGATGTATGATTCAAACATGTGAAGTTAAAAATCTTGAGAATTTTTAAAGAACCTCTCTAAGCTTATATGTGTGTGTGTCCTAACACACATGGGTGGAATTTGAGAATGTCTATTTTGTATGAAGACTGCAGAGGTCATGTAGTACATTGAGCAGTGTATGGGCTTTTTAATGAGACATCCAGCATTGAATTCTAGTGTTTCATTTCCTCTATGGCCCTTAGATCATGTAAGCCCTGAATTGCTGCATAATTGTGGAAGAATCAGTAGAAATAGTATAAAGAAACCCTATTATATATCAGTAGTTGAATTTTTCTTCTCCCTGCAATTTAGCCAAGGGGAGCAGTAAATGTGAGGATGGCAGCCAGAGCTATCCCAGGGTGTGGCAGGTGTGTTGTTTTCTGTGGTAACAGTTAAGCTGTGTTGAAGAATGGATGTGCTAAGGTCTGGGAGGTCTGATAGGAGACAGGAACAGAACAGTGGGTTCCCTGCATCGTTCACTGTCTCCACCGGTGTTGCAGGTGCATCAAGTCCTCTCTCTCCCTCCCCAGACGCAGGAGTTTGAAGTACACGTCACAGGTCAAGGTTTATTCTGAGCTTTCTAGTGAAGAAAAAAAATGATTTCACCATTTAAAGGTAAAATATTTGAATATACAAGTATAAACATGGGTTATTCTGTGTGAAAATGAATGAAATTTGTGCCCTGGCAATGCTGAAGCATGCACAGGCAGCCCGTATATGGAGGTTCTGTTGAACTTGTCTATATTGGGTTTCATGGTCTAAGTTGATGAGGACAGCTGACCAGGTCTTTTCCTCAAGAGAGCAGCACAAGGTCTCATTACAGATGATTGTGAGCCATCATGTGGTTGCTGGGAATTGAACTCGGGACCTCTGGAAGAGCAGGTAGTGAGTGCCCTTAATCTCTGAGCCATCTTTTTAAAAAACTTTATGCAGCATATGTTGATCCTTTGCAAGCAGTGCTGCCCCCAGGAATGGTCCTGAAGAGTGTATCCTCAGATTCACAGAAGCAGCTAAGCTCTGCCACAGGTGACAGGCTGTCTGTCCCCAAACAGTGGGACAATTCTGGGAGCACACTGAACAGAAGAGGAGTGGGGATGTTGAAATTAGATTTTATAGGATGTCGCCTTCTTGCCTGGAGTACAGGAAATGAATGGAGTCATTACATCACTTCAATGACTAATGGGGAAAAAAAAATACTGGGGCCCAAGAGTGGTAGTGGCAGCCAGAAAATGTAAGCCAGTCAGAGAGGGTGAAGGAAAGAGGCGGCATATGTGCGTCTCCGACATTCCAGGGGTTCCTCCAGGAGGTGAAAACTAGGATTCATCCCAGAAGGAAGTCAGACAAGGAGGAGAAGACAGAGGCTGCCTTGTAGCTATAGCAACAACCTGTGGGAGGATTCCTCATTGCAGGAGCACTGATGAAGCAGTTTATCCCTCACCTGGAATGGGGAACGGGCTAAGTGCTTTGTGGCTAAGCTTACCATGGGCTGTTTGGCTATAATGTATTACTTCAGCATCAACAGAACTCATTGGATCAGAAAGTGGGAAATGAGCCTTTTCCTTTCTTCTCAGTATTTAATACTATCTTTGAAGTACTGTTAAAGCTCTATCTTCGCATTTGAAATGAAAATGAGGAACCTTTAAATCTGCCTTCTTTTTGTGCTTGTGTGTGTGTGTGTGTGTGTGTGTGTGTGTGTAAATACATGGGCAAGTGGAAGAACTTTTCCCATGCCAGTTGTTTAAATGGGATGGCGACCTTGTTAACCAGAAAACACATGTTACTTTGATTGTTATTGTAATCATCCCTTTTTCTCAGTATAGCACCCAGGCTATAATTTTGTTCCCCTTGTTTAATGTCGGCAGTTTAGAAACCGTTGTTCTGCCTAATAACCACCGTTTGGCAGTTGTATTAGCTGCCTTGGTAGTTATTCATAAAAGGAGTGAATCCAGTGTGTGTTGTTCTGTTTAACTTACCTTTACCACAGAGGAATCTTACTTTGTAATGTGTTTACCCAATTGTGTGTTCTCCAGTATTTTATGTTAAACATTCTAAATTGTATCTTTAATTGGCTTGGATAACTAAATCATTTGAATTGAGGCACTGGTATGGAATCTTGGAAAATGCATGTTATTTACAGGCTCAAAAGTGGAGGCAAAGATGCTACTTTTAAAAAATGAAAGGCATTTAAGCTTTTTAATAACTGAGAGAGTATCTGTGGAAGACAATAATGAGATCCGTTACAGATCATCTAGATCTACAGGCACATGCTCAGAAGCTCTGCTTAGGTATACCTGCAACACTTATATTTTCATTTAAATGTAAATCACATTATGTCATAAAAATCTCACTGGAAGAGAATTCCCAGGACAGATAATTTCCCCAAAGAATCTGCTACTAGTGCAGAAGATTTTTTCTGTCAGAGAACTTTCCTGTATCACTCCTGATCATAAAACAAGAGATAATTGGGATCAACTGAGGCTTTGTTTTTCTGAGATGCAGACTTCACTCAGTGTCTGGTCACAGAAGTAAGGATATTATTGACATGGTGAAGCTGGATCAGCATGTTATTTTCCACACTTCTTTCTTTAAATAATTTTTAACATTTCTTTCTACTGTCTTTTTTGACCCTCATTGGAATCATAGAAAATTACTTTGTTACTAAGCTGTCTATCCTAGTGATCTAAGGCATCTTCTTAGTTCCTTGTTAATACCCCTTACCAAATGAGTGAAACAGATGACTTTCTTTCAGCTTTTGAATTAAGAATATAACAATTTCAGAGAGAATTTAGGCAGATGAATATATGGTAAGACTTCTTAATCATTGAATCATAAAAATTTTGAGCTAAAAGAAAATTCAAATTGATGGAAGTGTAATTACACATTTGAAAACTGAAATTAAACTATATATAAGTGAGTTTTCCAAGTTAACGCCAAAATGAAGTAGAAGAAATTTAACAGCAATTGTTCAGTTGAAGAGAAATTGAACAGATAACGTCAATGACCATGTTCTTTCACACCCGACTTCCAGGGCAATAAAATATTAGCAATATATTTAACCTTGTCTACCAAAAAGGAGTAGTAGTTTTGTTTAAATGGTACCTGAAATCTTCCACTGGGGGAAACACCATTGGAAAGCATTTTATTTACTAAAACAAGTGACTTTAGCTTTTGTATAATGCTCTACAAACAGTAAAAGTTCAAGAAATAGAAAACAAGGCAAGAGTGTAGGTAATATGCCAAAGGATTAAATTAGGAAATTTCATATCCCAGACTTTGTGGTCTTATGGCTATCATTGCATATCAAAGGAATTTGTAGCACCTAAAAGCATTGATGTCCATTGAAAACTACCAATTGCACACATAGATGAATGACTATTGTTTTTCCCTGTAAATTTACTATACAAGGGATTTTCATTCAAACAGTGTATTTGACTTGAGTAGAGTATAGTGAGATAAGTAACTAATAGTCTCTAATGCATGTGACCTGGATGGAAGCATCTAGGGATGAATCATCCATTGCATTCACAATATTGAGATGTCCTTCAGTAGAACTGAACTCTGTTGTGTGTGTCTAAAGGAAACCAAAGGGGAATTTACTACCAGTGTCTCGTGGAATGTTTAAAGCTTATGCAGTTACTTAAAACCCAAAGATAAGCAAACAATCTTATACATTTTTGTTATAATTATAAATTGGGAAAGTAGCTAGGCACTGGTGGCACAGTCCCTTAATCCCAGAACTTAGGAGGCAGAGGGAGCTGATCTTTGAGTTCAAGGTCAGCCTAGTCTACAGAACAAGTTCCAGGACATCCAGAGCTACATGGTGAGACCCTGTCTCAAATAAAATAAAATATAAACATAAATAGAAATAGAAAAAGTAGTTTGACTATACCATTAAAACTGAAAATGTATGTCATAATCCTAAATGTAGAGAAAATATGATCAGGCATCTACTGTACAGAAAGAAAATTTTATAAAGACACCCAATTTTATAAATATATCCAAAGATGTTTACTACAACCCTGCCAGTAATGCTTTAAGAAGACAATATAAGTGTCCATCTCAGTAATTCATAGAAGAATGATGGGTTATATATTCTATGTGCTTGCTCTTTATTCATCACAAAACTAAGATGAATCAGTCTTTAACTATGTCCACCATAAGTGCAAATCAAGCATGCAGTGTTAAGAAACAGATTTTGGAGCTAGAATACTGGATTGCTACTTGAGATTTTCCCCTTCTTTCTCTTTGGACTAAAGAAATGCAGGCTGACATGTGACCTTTGCATATAAAGTGGACAGTAGTGTGTCTCCTCCAAAGCTTATAGAATCCACTGGGAGCCTTGATTAGCAAAGTTGGCGCAAGGTTGCTGATGGTCCAAAATCTGGGGTTGGACATTTGTTAATTTTGCTAAATTAAGCATGGTGTTATGAATATGTGTGATTTTGCTTTTGGGATCATCATGTTTGTTGTACAACATTCTGGGACATGAGTTTATATTATTTAACATAATATTTCCTTTTCTTCTTGTGTGGGTTAATTTTGTCCACTTACTGAACTGAAAAATGCCTAGATCAGTTCATGCATCCCTCTGGGTAGTCTCATACCACATTCTAGAGAGGCATAGTTATAGGATATTCACCCCTGTGGGTGGTACCATTCAATCCTTGAACCCAGATGAGTAAAAGGAAAGAGGTGGAAGCCAGCTTGCTCAATCATTTTCTGCAGCGCTCAAACCCTGTTGTTGTGAGCTGCTGTCCTTCACCATAACCTCCATGCTCGGATGGACTGATTCCTCAGAAGCTGGGAGCCAAAACAAGGCTTCCCCACTCAAATCCTTCACTCCCTGGCAAAAACCAACTCTCTGAAAGACATCTAGAATATTTAAACTTTTTTTTCCTTGCAACAGAGGACATTTGAAATAGAATGGACAATGGCACCACTGAAGCATGCAGACAGGAGAGAGCTATCTGGTCCATTAGGGCCTCCTCTTGGATGGGGATGAGGTGGAATGGGCCTGAGCATACAGCGGGGGAGATGACTGGATAGTAGTGGGCAGGGATATCGACTCCCAGAACCAAATCTGTGAGGCATTGTGTATGGGTTGTTTGTGGGAGATGAACAGAGACTAGACGAAAAAATGCTTTCGTAGTTGCCTCTAATGAAGAGAAAGTACTTAGACAATAGTCATGGTAGTATACTATAAAGAGAAGCAAGCTTGTCGATGGGTTGAAGGCTTATTATATGTTTGTATTATGGAAAACAATGAGAATTTTGATTTTATTTCTAAATATAATGTACAGATTAGCTAGGATATTTTAAAAACTAGATTTTGATAATTCCTATTCTATTTTATTTTAGAATAGACTTTTTTCTCTCAGAGGAATAAAGAAGATTTTTCTAAAGGAGGAGTTTGGGAATAAAAAAGTATGGGATATAAAGAAAAAGGTACATTAACCCTTTACTTTCAAGCTATGGGAACTAGTAGTCTGTTTGTTGTTGTTGTTGTTGTTGTTTTAAAAATGGAATTAAGTATTAGGAAATTTTGAAAAAAATTTAAAAATACTTTGATGAATCAGAATGTCCGTAAGATATTTAGCTCCCAAGTGGCATATTAATGTTTACTCTGAGTCCATGAATAAAGTATTTTTCCAATTAAGAAAGGGGTTCCCCAACCAAGCCCCCCCTGAAGGGGGTTGACAGCTGGGGCAGACTGAGGGGCCACTGATAGTGACACTGGGATGTGTCTCTGCTTGCATATACCAGCTTCATGGGATTCTATTCTCTTTGGATGTAAACCTTGCTCAACCTAGATGTAGTAGGGAGGTCCTTGGACTTTCCACAGGGCGGGGTGCATGGCACTCCCTTAGGGTTGGAGGGGTGGGAGGAGGGCCTGTGGAGGGAGAGGGAGTGAGATTTCGATTGATATTTTTTTAAGTAATTAAAAAAAAGAAAAAATCTTCTTTACAGATGAATAAGATTCTACGCTTTGTCTATTGTGAACAGTGAAGCAATAAACATTAATGTATGTAAAAAAAAGAAAGAAAGGGGTTCCCAAAAGGAACATAAAACGAATAATTTGTCAATAATTTTAATGGGAATAATACCCTGTACTTAAGTCTTCTCTTTGTTTTATAGAATATTTGCATTTGTGGTTTGTTATTTCTATCTATAAGCATTTAGTTATCAAACTTATAAAAGCTCAGTATCTCATGGCTCAATGAAAGAACAAACAAGAAGACAGTGGGACACTGCTTTTCAGCTGTTGTGCAGAAATGGAAGGAGTAGAAATGATTTTACATTAAGAGAAAGTTTAAATGATCCACTGTCATCCCATATGCAAAGCACGCAACCTGAGCCAGGTACACTGCATCCGTGATTTCTGCCTACCTTCATGGAAATACGGAAAACAGCATTGGCCAGAAACCATGATAGTACTTGTAGGTTTTAGTTCATGTATCATTTTGAAAGCCAAAAGCCAACAATTGATTTCTCAAAACTAGAGAACACATCCTATTTATCAGTTGAATTTCTAAAGAGTTCTCCATTTCTTCAGTGAAGATTCTAAGCAAGATTTGTTCTTGGGCTGAGAAACCTTAACTTCTGTCTACCGTCATGTTTTGTACTCTTGACTCACTAAGAGTGCATCTCAACTGTTGTTATTTGTATTGTGGGTATATGAGCCGTTTGCCAAGTTTAACAGACGTTCACAACTGGGTACAAGGAATCTTACCACACACCAGTGATCTACCTGAAGTATTAAAAAGAGAAAAATGAAGGTTTAAGTCATGGTAGATGAATTTCTTAGCTTGATAGTGATAACCAAACATGATATATATATATACATATATATATACATNGTGTGTGTGTGTGTGTGTGTGTGTATAGGCTAGATGTCTTTGGGTATTTTCCTTTATTTCTCCACAGTACTTTTTGAGACAAGTTCTCTTGGTGAACTTAGAGTTCAGTGAGACTAGCTGGTGAGTGAGCTTCAGGGATACTCCTGCCTCTGCCTCCTGCCTCTTGCCTGTGTATCACATGCCTAAATTTTTTATGGGTCCTGGGGGGCCCAACTTATATCTGCTTGTTTATGCATCATATACTTTACTCATTGAACCTTCGCCCAGGCTCTAAATTTATAAATTTATGTATGTCAGTTATACGCATAACAAAACTGGAGGAAATATTAAAACCAAAATAATCAACACTTCTGATATATTCAGGTGGCATCTTAGATCTATACATAAATGATACTTTAAAAATAAATTCAGCATAGACATTCAGAAGTGATACCAATTCTTAGTTTATATATTTTGTGGTCAAATTATCAAGGCCTTTAATTGCTTTTTCATAGATTTTTCCATACAATATTTTAAAAGACTAACTGATAAAAGCCCATTTCTAATAGTCTTACCTCAAAAATAGAACTACCATCTGATTCATTTATCACAATCCAAAGGAACTGAAATCACTTTGTTAAAAATAAGCATTCTCTTCCATGTTCATTGCAGCACTGTTCTTACTGGTCATGAATTGGGAGCAACCTCAGGGGTCATCAGCAGATAGAGAGACTGTAGAGATTTAGACAGTGGAAGAGTACTCGCTCTCAAAAGCTGAAATCTCCCCACCTGGCACAACATGGATGTGACTAAATCATGTGTTATGTGAAATAGCCAAGATACTCCTGTGCTTTTCTAGACAGAATGACATGCCTTCACCCACGCTGGGAATTTGAAAAACTGGTGTCCTAGAAGTTGAGAATAGGGCAGTTGTTCCCAGAGGCTGAGGAAGGTGGAGGGAGGTAGGGGGCTGAAGTCTCACTCTCTGGAAGCTTAGTTACAGTTAGAGAAAGGCATTGCTCCCGGGCACCACTGCACAGCGGGGTGACCAACAGTAGCCATGTATAGTTCATACGGAGGGATGTCACAGAATGTGTGCACATCATCAAAACATATTGGGAACGTTAGAAATATGCACCAATTTTGTGTCAATTAAAAAATTCTTTAAAAGATACTGACTAGATAAACTGAATTTAAATTTGTTGTCTTATTAAATATTCATTGGTCATGTGTATTTTCTGTCTGATTTTCAATGACTTTGTTTTCCAAGGAAGTATTTTTTATCATAAGCATATACTTTAGCAATCATTTAACCAAATTCTAAAAATGCACATTTCAAATGCATTTTAAGAGAAGTCATTTTAAGAGAGATACCCATATAGAACAATTAAAACTTGGTCTTGTAGGGTGATTGAAGTTGTCTTTGTTTTTGAATAGTGGCAATTCTGTCAAATTACTGAGCAGTCCTGGGGAAAAGGTTTGAGTATTTCTTCTAGAAATACTAAAAATATTAAGCTATAAAAATCTTAGATTAGTGAGGCATGTCTGAGTTTTTCATGTTTCTATAGCGTTATTTTAGACCCTGCTTTATTTCGGGCTTCATGTGTTCCCCTCTTTTTGCATTTATCAGAATCCCCCTAGTTCACCTGGCTCATCTGAATACTAACCATAATAAATGGGTGTTTGGAATCATTAGAATGATGACTTTCAAAGGGGCTATTATCATTTATCATGGAAATGAATTCAGCCCAACTGATGGTAATTTAGCTGACAGGTAAAATGAGCATCATATGTTTATAAAATGAATTTTTCAAATGTTTAACTTTCTCAGTGTTTTCTAAATGTTTTCTAAAGATGCAATATTACATTTAATATTGTGTTCACAGGAGAAGGCTTTACCTCATCACTCCCCAAATTCTGTGATTGACAGTCATAGATCACTGACAGTTTTCAAGGTAGTGCCTATATTTGCTATCAAAAGAACTTCAAGGATGCAGTATTTGCATTGATCTTGGTTACAGAGGGTTCAGTCGTCATGGCGATGACATGATTGAGCACAGCAGTTGTCAGCAGGGCAGTCAGGGAGCAGAGAAGAAGGGCAATACAGAGGGGGCTAGGACAAGATAGAGCGTCCCAAGGACCCCTCCCTGCCACCACACACAGCAACTTACTATCTCCAACTAGGCTGGGCTTCTCTTCTCTCACTGCCTCCCAATAATCATCATGTCATGGTCAAGAATTTCTCCATTCCTTAGGTCAGAGTGCTAGAGCCATAATTGACTGTTAAAACCCCCAGCAGACACCCCAGTGGAATGGGCTTTATTGATCTCCTAGGTACTTCTCAGTCTAATCAAGATAAGGTTAACATTAGCCATCATAGCAGCTACAGCCACTCAGAGAACAAAGTCCAAAGTCTTCTATGCAGTTCTTCTGTTGTGTCTCTCAGATGTATGTATTGTCAGCATTATAATTTGTTGATAACCCTGGGCTTTAGAGCCAAACTCTCTGGGCTCGACCCCCGCCATATTGCTCATGGGTTGTCGTTCTTCTTCTGATAGTCACACCATCATCTGATTATGGAGATTACGAGATAATGCAACCGCCTGTGCCCACAACCATGGTGGCTTTGCTTCACAAACATTCAACCGAGATAGCCAAGAACACTAGGGAAAACACCCAGGTGCACTGAGTAATTACCATATTTATAATTGTTGTAATTATGGTTAAAATCCGTTGGAAACAGTTTTGTTCAACTTATATGTCTCATTTTCTCAAGTTGTTAGAACATCAGTCATTCAGCTCTACCATACTTATAGAATAAAACTCTTAGACGTTTAATTTGTCCTATAGCAATACTCATTGAATAAAACTCTTGGATGTTTAATGTATCCTATAGATACTATGAAAAAGCTCTTCAGACACTAAATCTCCACGATCCCAAACAAGTTTGGAACTTCCAGCTCCACATTGGCTTGGATGCCCAGAGCTGAACTTTAGTTTGTACTGATTATTAGAAAGGAAGAAGTCATTTTCTCAAGGATTCTCAAGCTGAATCTTTCAGGCATGATTTAATCTGTTCTTGTATTTAATCAGAGAGCCAAAATGGGAATGCAAGAATGGAAGAAGAAAGGAAATGACCTTATGTAAATTAGAAATTGAGCCACTAAGTGAGAAGGTAGAAAGAAAAAATAATTAACATTCTCCCTTGCAAAACAAATAAACTGGGTGGTTTATCATGCAAGAATAGCTCTAGAGCCATAAAAATCCTCTTTAGGTGTCTTCCTCCAGTGAAACTAGTCTGAAGAGCCAGAAACAAGGTCTAGTTCCACCAGGGTCAGGAACAGATAAGCCTAGAGGAGACAAGAAAACAAAAGGCGGGAGGGGCAGACAATGGGAGAGAAACAGCCTCAGGCGGGGTTGAGAATTAACCAGAGATTTACCCAGGGGCAAGAGCCAAGTCAACCAGGAGGAAGAGGCAGCACCAAGGGACCTTTGCTGTCCCTTACCACTGAGGAGGTCCAAAAGCCAGTGCAACTCTCTGACAGGTTGTGTTTCACTAGGAAGAGACACACCCATTAGACCGCCACTTTTCACATTGGTTTAGGGTCTTGGAATGGATCAAGAGGGCTAAGAAACCCTGTGACTCCTTCTGCTTACAGTGCTTACAGTGCATTTCCTTCCTGTGTTACTCCCTTACTGTTTTTTGCAGTGCATGGTCAGGGAAAACACCCACATCTGGAACATGCTGGATTAATCAAAGTAGAAAACATTACCCTACTAATTCCATCTGAATATTCCTATATGAATGTAAATTCTTTGAGCTCCCTTATCTCAGCCATTTTAATTCCGAGTTAAATTATACTATATTCTTTTCATGATATACTCTGTAAATGATCTGATTAAAATTAATTCGAATTTTGAAAAATCTATCTTTTTAGAAAAACTTTCCACCAAATGAAACTATTCATTTTAAGTTTAGGATTAATTTCTGTTATTCCTTTGGTAATAATTATAGCTCAGAACTTTGTTGTTCATCATTTAAAGATATTTCTTAATTATGGTTATTTGAATAATTATTTGCTATTTAATATTGTAATTTAATGTATACATTTAAAATGTATACTAAAATATGTAAGAATTCCAGATTCATGTAGGAGGAATTTCACTAAAACTTAGTTAAATGTATTGTGGTTTCTGTCATGGAAAAAGCACCAGTAAACATAGAACATTTCTGTGAACTTAATTTTCTAAGAATCACATGTTTGGAACTGTGCTGAGGATTCCAAAAGACTCCATTTTCAGAGATTTTCAGCAAGTCTTTAATTAATACTTAAGATATTGTATTCACTAAGTTTTCTGTGGTCTCATTCTCACTGATGCATATTAATGACATCAGGCAAATAAAGTGCCTTTCATAATTGCTTGTCTCAAAGCATTGTAAAAATCAAATATGGAAAAATTAAAAATTCATTTGTGGTTTGTGGCTATGAATTTGATTGTTGCAAGGTTGAGCACTAGGCCCAAAAGTACCCTTCATGGGGTTACATAGTTGGTTGAAAGTGCAGTATCTACCCTGGTCATACTTTTAGATGGCTCAGTCAAGGGAGGGCAGAGGGCTTTGAAATGCTGTGTGGTCATGATTAACTGGGGAACAGCTATTAGAATAACTGGGGAGGCAAAACCAGCTGACTGTTTACTTTCTAAAATTATACACTTGGACTATGCATGGAAAACACAGATGTAAGAGCATCTATCAGTTCGTAGGACAGAAAACTTGCCTTTTGTTAGAAATAGACACCAAGGCTGGAGATGTGCTCAGCTGGCCACTGCTTCTGGCATGCTGGAAACCTTGGCTTTAATCCCCAGAGAGTTGGAGGTCAGTCAGAGACATGAGTCCCTGTCTCTAAAAACAAGCAAAAAAAAAAAAAATCACAAGAGACGGATGATTACACAGAACTTTGTAGATCACCTTAGAGTCACTTCTCACTTATTCCTATTTATACTTAGGAGAGGTTTCAGTTGCATTCATAGAATAGTAAAGAAATTATCTGGAAATTGTAATATTTCTAAATTTCCCTGATTAGTTTAAGAACAACGAAAGTAAGAGCAACCCTGTTTCTATGGTAGCATATTGCATTTAAAAATAAATTGGGGATTTATTAAAATTCACATTATTTTTCCATATATATAATTCTATTTTATGTGATTAAAAAATTTGTTTGCATAATTGCATTTTCTATGATAAATAATCCAGAAAAAATAATTTTAAAAGCTAAATTAGAAAATATTTTTACCATCTAAATTGTAAATGTTTTTCCAATAAAAAGATTCTATGCAGAGAGGTTGTAATTACAGCTAATTTATCCATTTGTTCATGGAGTTCTCTTAGTGGGTGAGAATATCACATGTTCTCATTTGTAATTTTAGACCAATTGAATTAATAAACCTTTTAACATATGGTTAAGACTTCTGATAATGTCATTATTTTCTCTCCTTTTATCATATTATCTAGTCAGGGTTACTATTCCTGTGATAAAACCCCAATACCAAAAGCAAATTGGGGAGGAAAGGGGTTCTTCATCTTATACTTCTGCATCACTGTTCATCACTGAAAACAACTCAGGACAGGAGCTCAACCAGGACAGGAACCTGGAGACAGGAACTGATGCAGAGGCCGTGGAGGAGTGCTGCTTACTGACTTGCTCATCATGACTTGCTCAACTTGCTTTCTCATAGAACCCAGGACTGCCAGCCCAGGAATGGCCCCACCCACAATGGTGTAGGAAGGAGGGGCCTCCCCTTCCCAATCAGTTCCCATCAGTCACTAATTAAGAAAATGCCCTACAAGCTTGTTTGTGTTGATATAAAGCTATCCAGAACACATATTAAGAAAATATTATTTTATTCATTTGAAGCCAATGATACTTTGAATTTTTTCTCCATATATAGGATATAAAGAATGATAACAAGGAAGAATTTTTTTATATTCCTTTTGACATCTTTTATCATAGAAATAAACATAAAATGTGTTATATGGAAGCAAGTAGAGAAACAAGGTATAAGGCTAGCAAAAAAAGAAAGGGTAAACATTTAAACAAAATTTCCAGTGAAGTTCCTACTAGTTCAGAGTTGGTGAGTGGGTTAATCCAATCAATAGGCCTTAGCTGATATTTAAGAAATTGGGCTTTTATTGTGGGAACTGTTCCAGAGGCTTTTGGGAATAGTTGGGGCCTCTGTGATGGTGGTGGCTTCCATTTGTGGTGTTTAGAATTGATTGGTTGGATATCAGGTTAGAGAGAGAGAGAGAGAGAGAGAGAGAGAGAGAGAGAGATATGAAGTCAGCACTTCTGATCACACGGAGGTGATGGGTTGGTTTACTGAGCTGAGGCTTCAATGCGAATGGTTTTGGAAACCTGGCTTTGGGTGCTGTCAGTGGTCTGAAATTTGGGATAGTAGTTTTGACTGAGATAGAAATTTGAAAGTTCCATTTCTTAGTAATCTGGGAATTTTACACCAAATGCTGTTTTTATTTCTAACATGTATCAGAAGGGCATATGTATGAGAATGTAGCCAATTACAGGCATTTCAGTGTCAGTCAGGGCCTTTCATTTGTTGTTCAAGTAGGAACTAATTGTTTTAGGACCTGAAAATCCACTGGGGATTATAGTTATAGTGATTTGTGCAAACTGGCTAATACAAGCTATTATTCTCCTTTAACAGTGAACTTTGGCAATAGTGAGACTGACAGGGATTGTATTTTCATTCTCTTAATCCAATTAAATATTAGAAATTGTACTTTGAATAATGAAAGCTTTTTCCTTAGATTGGTTTGCAAGTACTTGCATTACTGGTGGAAGCAGTAAAAATCAAGTGTCGAATCAGGAAAAGCTTGTAGTACTATATAGCCTAATTTGTTCTTGTTGTTTGTTTGTTTTGTTTGTTTCATTAAAATTTGATGTACCTTCTGGCCTGGGGAAAACATATTCTTGAAATCAAGGTAAGCTAAGAAGAGATAAATATGTAAACGATGGAATAAAGTAGAAAATGTGCACTTTGGAGTTTCGCTTTTGAGGACATTCATAGGTGAGATCTGTTGGATTGTAAACCTTGGGAACAACTTGTTTCTTAGTCCCCTTAGGGTTTTTTGTGCTCTCCCCTGAGGGAGGCATTTCCTTCTGGGCTTTTTCTTCAAACTCCCCATAGCTTTTCTTTTTTTTTTTGTCCTTTGTCTTTTGCTGAAGTAAAATCACACACATGGAAAGATGATGTAGGTACTTAGCAATGCAGCAAGTGTTTGTCCCTTCTGAGGGACATGTTGAGTTCTCCATTTCTCTGATTCAGTTAGGGTTCTCGGGGGTGACTGGGCATTGTGTGTGTTCTGCTTCAGAACCAAATAAATGGTCCACAGCTGCTGCACACCTCTGCATCTGCCTCCTGTGCTCTGATCCCTGTGAGTCATTCACAGCCTTGCTAGGCTCCATCCTTATAGGAAAGTACACTCATGCCAGTGTTATTGCCTGACTTTTCAAATATTCCCTAAAGTTATAATAATTTTTCTGTGAAATCATCTCTCCTTAACACCTGGGCTTCATAGTTAACACATCACCCTGTTTTATTTATCAGATATATATTCATGTACTTCTGTCACCATCTTTTAATCCCTTATTGTTTAACGCATATCCAAGCAATTGAAACCATCAGTGCACATCGCCCAGAAACAATTTAGCCTGCATGTGCATAGCGTTACCTGGAGATATATATTGTTTGTAGATCTTCCAGGGTAAAATCGACATACTATAAAATGTGAAAAAATCTCACGGGACTCATTGGAAGAATTGGACAAATGCTCAGCCATAGAGACACAAGAAGAATTGCTACCACCTCAGAAGATCATTTCTCCAATCACCCTCAAAGGCCTTGGGAGCAGACACATTTTTCAGAGCTTTCTACCATCGATTGGTTTTCCCTGTCTTAGAACTTCATATAAGTGAAGAGATGTAGTATGTATTGGGTAAGGCTTCTTTCTTTCAGTGTGCTATTTCCTGACATTTGCCTTATTGACTGTGTTTGTAGTTAGCACTTTTCCAATGTTGGGTAATAGGCAACTGTATAGAAGTTCCGTACATTATACATCTGCTATGTTAGTTGGCACTTGAGATATCACCAGTTTTGGATTATTAATAAAAGCACTTAAAAGCACAGTATTTTAAATAAAACAAATCATCTTTCTTCCCAAAATGTTTTACTTAATCTTGATTTCAGAAATTTTATATACATATATATGTAAAACAATGGAAAAATTGAATATACAAAAATTTATATACAAAAATAATTTTTGTTTTTCGGTTGTTTGTTTTTGTAAAGACCAGGGGAATAGCTCGTTGGTGCAGTACTTACCTAGCATGCCTTAGGGCACAGGTCTAATCTCCAGGATGGTGCACAAACAAGTTAATGTTGAGGGGCTGGAGGGATGACTTAGTGATTAAGAGAACTTGTTACTCAATCATGAGAACTGGCGTTCAGATCCCAGCACACATGTGAACAGTTTCCATATATCTTTAACTCCGGATCCAAGGTAACCAACATCCTCTTCTAGCCTTTGTGGGAATTCACACATGTGTGTGTAAATATATTCACTCAAGCATATATACACAGAGATACACATAAAGAAGTCTTAAAAGAAAATGTTCTTAGGAAACATTTTCTTGACTAGTTAAACCAAAAGCTCTGAGCATATTCTCTGCTTCTTCAGATGTCCCTTATTTTTCTAGATCTTCCATTTAGATGAACAGCAAATTGTTCCTGCAGAGTGTACTCCTGGCATCATTTGTTTCTGTTTCCATAGCCATGGTAAGAGGGAAAGTTTCCCAACGCAGAGTGAGAAAACTCTTCTTGAAAGTATCTGGAAGAGCTAACCAAAGGCCCAGGTAATTCTGTTTCCAGCGCCCCCTTCAGTTTAGAGGAAGACAAAACAAAAGGTTTAGAGTCCCCCTCCTTCCCTTTGTGAGCCATCTGGAGATGCGTGTGTTTAGCATGGCAGTCACCTTCCTACGGCTGGGCTGTAGTACCTGTAGTACTTGGTATCAGAGAATGCCAGACAGCTTTCTATGCTTTCCCTCTAAGAGCCTTCCAAAAGCATAGCATGGTGTTTATACTAAAGGGTCCTTTTGTTTAAATACCCTGAATAACGCAAGGCTGAGAACATCATGATGGTTCTATGTCCTGGGGTTTAAGAGCTAAAAATATCAAGCTGGGAAAGAGATTCATAAGTGAAAATGGTGTAAGCATAATATATCCACTCACAAAAAAATCCTTCCAAAGCCCTTGTGCTGCACACCACGTTAGTGTATGTGAGTGAAAAATCCAACTGCTGCCTTTTCTTTCTCTTGCTTCTGTTTTTTCACTAATATTACAGAACCCTTTTATTTACTCAGCCAGATTGACAAGATTATAAATGAGAGCTGTGTGTGGAAGCCTCTAATTTTTCATAAGTAAATGAATTAATTTATCATTGCTGCAGTGTTTTATTGCTGTCTCCATGCCAGGCTGCCCTGCTTCTCTATTTCCCCTTCTGCCTCCTAAACACTGGATCCATGTCATCGTGTTTGACAGGTTTCTGATTCCCCTGTCAGATGCAATTTGGTGCTAATCACATTTCCTTTGCTCAGTGTCAATGATACAAGCCATGCATAATATCCCTGTATGTCCACTCACTTACTTGCAGTGCAGCTGGAATATCTTGGGTATTAATCTGATAGAATGCCACATTGAAATGCAAAAATGCCGCTTGAGCAGTAAGATAATGTGGCCAGGCAGATGTGCAATAGATAAGTGAGACTAAACTGGTGATCTTTCCTAAGCTTTGATGAATTTTATTTCATTTCTGAATATCTCGTTACAAACCCAAGACTATGTAATCAGTGCTGGTTCACTAGACCTTCAGTGTTTTAATAGCATCCATTTGTTGTCCATGTGTGAAGGAATGAGGGTTCTTCTTCCCATTAAGAAGAAAGCTATAGGTTGTTATTTCCAATGTTGAAAAATGCTGCCAAGTTCACGTACTCTATCAAACACAGAGAAGGAGCTAACAACATAAAGAAATCTGCTTACAGAACAATAAACCATTTTCTAGTAAAGTGGGGTCACAAAGAATACATGCCTGGTTAGATCATCGCAGATAAGAAGAACGTGATGGGGGAACTTCAGCAAATCTGGAGAAAAGGGGGCTGCTGTTTGCTGTCCAATCTAGGGAGATGCTTAGACAATGAGCTGGGGAGAGGAAGAAGCATGCGGAAGGGGGAATCAAAAGATGGAAAAGGAAATTATAAAACAAAATCAGGAGACTGAAAGAGCAGTTTAGAAGCATTTGGGGAAAGTCTTTGTCATGGACACAGAAAGGATTTCTTTATTTCTTTTGCATGTTTGTATGGCATTCACAAGGGCCACGGCGGGCAAATGGAGCTGAGAGAGCAACTCCTTCTACCATATAGGCTGGGATTGAGTTCAGGTCTTAGCGTTGGCAATACGTTGCTTCACCCTCTTAACCATCTCGCCAGCTGAAGTGATACAACCAAAGCGAAAGTGTGTCATGGCTATATCTAAAATTTAGAAAGACAGTTTTGCCAGTAGTATAAAAAGAAGAGCAAAATGCAACGTTAAATGGTACGTAATGGCCAGCATACCGGTGGGAGATGAGGACAGTGACCACACAGACAGAAAAGGTTGGTGAGATATCAAACCTAAAAGTAGCACAGGGAAAGGAAGAAGAGGGATAATCATTTAGCATGTTCCTAAGTTAAGGGAGAAGTGAGAAGAACTGCAAGTGTATGGGTAGTGTGAAGAAATGCTGAGTATGGGGTCTTACAAGTAGCCAGCTAGAGTGACGTAGAGCCAGCGGCCATTTAAAGTGTGTAGTCAACAGCAGGAATTATTGGATGGTAGAGTTACCTGGGAGGAGTGTATACAGCAGCCAGAAGCAAGGAATCACAGAGCCTAGACTGCATTTAGTGCCTAGTATTTAATTTTAAGAACCTTATTCAATCAATAATCATTTGAAGTAATAGAAACAAAAAATTGACAATATATGTATGATTATCCAGTAGCCAGTGAAACATGTTTTCTATTTTTGCAAAAAATATTAATGACATTTATTTATGTGTGTATACATGATAAGTATATATCTATGTATGCATGCATGCATTATGTGAATACATGTATATATGTTGCCGCAGCATGTGTGTGGACATCAGTTTTCTTCTTCTCTGTGTCCCAGGATCAGAGATCAGGCTGGTGGCTTAGTGGCATGGACCTTTACTGACTGACGTGAATTATTTTCTTATATTAAGCAAAGTTTAAATGTTAAACTTATTAAATATAAAAACTAATTGGTTTCCATTAGTTTTTTTCCTGGAAATATAGTGCTTTGAATGATTTTAAAATAATGATTACATCACATATGCACTTATATAAATTGATTTCCATGCGAATTTTGATATATTACAATTTATGTAAAGTAAAAAACAAGTCTCTTTAATGCTTGTTCAGTGGGTAGTTATAAATTTAAGTTAAATATGAATAGGTTTTAAATTTTTAAATTAAATTTTATTTAAATATATATTTACTCAGAGAAACCTTATATTTATTTTATGTATAAAGTGCATATATGCATACAATATAGGATGCATGCAAATACATATGGAATATATTAAAATTTCATATGGATGTGAAAGTTACAAAAATAATCTCTTTAAAAGACTTCTTATGGTGGGAAAAAGTGGCAAATGACTAAAACTTTGTGATGGATGAATCATGTTTTTTCAGCATTATATTTTATTTTGATTAAAGATTTATTTGTGATATTTGTGAAATACTGACTTTACAAACAAGAAGAAGTTTATTTCTGGGACACAAATAGATGTTGGGGTTCATATTTACTGCTAAAATTTATACACAGAAGTAAGTTTGATCCACAAAATGCTCATCACAATTTCAGATACTGAAATATCTATAATTTCACTTGAGAGTTAGATGCTTTGATTAAAGATCAGTGTAATCTAGAATTTTTAGGGTGGCACAGACATGTCGTAAATATGCCATTTACCTTTGCGTATGGCGCCTGATGACATTTAGACAGCTTATTAAACCCAGAGTGCTCTGTCTACCTACAGCAGCAAATACCAAGGGCCTGGTAGAGATGTACAGCCTTTAGCAATCGGATCACCTGCACCTCATCTTCAGCAAGGACAGGGTTGGAAGTGCACAGGCGGCTGTGTAGCCAAACAACCGTGCTGATGGCCACGAAGCTACAAATAGCTCCCACTGAAGGAGAGGCTATCCAAGGACAGTCTGAAGCAAAAGCATCTTGGCATGGAAGTCTTGCCAAGAAATGCGGATATCTGCTTGGAGCTTGTTTGGTCCTAGTGTGTGGAAAATTTCAAACAATTCTCAAATCAGAAAGTATTAACTTTTAAAGTTATGCTTATTTATTTGTTTGTTCTTTACATGGTACAGGGGTAATAGAGTCTCATGCATGCACGACAGACCCTCTGCCACTGGGTTCTATCCCTTGCCCATGTTTTTTGATGTCTTGTTGTATTTTAAGACATTGTCTCCCTATGTTACATGAACTTGTGAAGCACAATTAGTAAAACTCAGAGAGAGAGAGAGAAATTGGGTTCAACCTTAAGATCTGAAAAGTAAAGCAGCCAGCCACTGGCTCTTTCCTTGACCTTGGTCCGAAATGGCGACCCTGCCTCCAGGAATCTCAGAATGAGACTGCCTCAGACCTGTCTCCTTCCGTTTTATAATCCTCTCTAGGGCTAGGATTAAAGGCATGCACCCCTGGGATTAAAGGCATGCACCTCACGGTTTCTATGGCAGTTAGTGTGGCTACGGGGATTGAAGGAGTGTGTTACCACTGTCTGGAAAGATGACCAGTGGGGCCATTTACTCTTTGATCTTCAAGGAATCTTCATTTATTAAAACACAAGT
The DNA here is from genome assembly GCA_001685075.1 of Bramus lutescens. Taxonomy (NCBI): domain Eukaryota; kingdom Metazoa; phylum Chordata; class Mammalia; order Rodentia; family Cricetidae; genus Bramus; species Bramus lutescens. The sequence continues at coordinate 11,757 of LOEQ01003604.1, read as the reverse complement.
GAAATGCCACTTCAGGCTGGCCTGGAACGCATTCTGTAGCCCAGACCTGCTTTAGAGTTTGAGTTTATAATCTTCTTGCTTACTCCTCCAAGTAACTCAGATTACAGGCCTATGCCACTGGTAACAGTTTACGTTATATTTTCAACATTGGAATAGGTAAATTAGGGACTGGCAAGGTGGCTCAGGGCTTATGTGCTTTCTTCTCTTTCAGAGGACCTGAGCTCAGTTCTTAGTTCCCCTATGAGCTCTATATGTCTTATCAGGCCTGTAACTCCAGGTCCAATGGATCTGATGCTTTCTTTGTGTGGTATGTGTGTGTTGGGGGGGTTTGCACTCATACACAGGTGGCATACACTCAATGCAGGCACCAATGAAGATAAATAAATACTAAAAATAAAAGTAGAATGGGAAGCTGAAAGCATGTATCTTTTTATTAAGCAATTCTGTGTATTATAAGTCTATTAAGATATCAGTTGATAACTATTTAAGTTATTAAACATCATGCTTTGTCAGATTTGGTTGTCTTTTAAATACCTCCTGAATATCTTTGTGACACCAGTTGTTCAATGGCATCACTCCCATCGTAGATTCAATTCTATAATACAAACACTGGGTTTATTTATTTGAAACCACTTTGTTTCGGGTGTGTGAAAGCTTTAAATTTAATGAAAAATAAGTTGGTATACACACAGATCTGAAGCTATTCACAAACTAAAATAAGTGAAAATGCAATGCAAATGATATATGTAAGTGTTGGATTGAGTTCACAGTGATGGAATAATCAGCCTTTGAGGAATAAAAGACAACATCCCAGACTGAATAGTGAGCGGGATACTCAATGCAGAGGATAGTGTAAATTGAAATGGAATGAAGAAACTGTGCCGTGTGTGTGTGTGTGTGTGTGTGTGTGTGTGCGTGCGCGCACACACAAAGGAAAGCCTAGAGGATGTGGTAAGGAGAACAGTAATAGATTTCTCTGAGTAGGTAGGTAGGAAATCAGGGAAAGAGATGAGAAAGGCAGAGTAGAGCTGCTCATGGTGTAAATTATCTGGCAGGAAATCATGAAACCGAAGGGGCTTTTTATGACGTGTCTTCTGGTAACAATGTTAGAAACAAATAACAAGGAATGGGGTGTTGATTATTTTATTGACTACCTTGCTTTTGCAGTTGTGGTGGAAGCAAAGCTTCCCCCCACCCACAACCTGGTGTCCATTTGACATGTAGCAGTCATGTGTTTTGGCATGGCAATTACAGCAGCTACAACTTTTGATTCCCGACAAGACAAACTCTACCTCAATCAAGGAGAAATTGATTGGAAAACATGAGGGCTCCTAAAATGGAACAGAAGCTGAGCATGGAGGGTGGAACAGTGGGCAGGAATCAAGGTAGGCGAGGAATGGGAAGGCCGTGAGAGGAACAGTAATGTCGGAGGCAGTTCTGTAACAAGGAGATGCCAGTCTTGACTTATCCTTGTGTAACTTAAGTGAGGTCTAAAATCCCAAGGTTTAGTATGCATTGACTATACTTAGGTCTTAATAGGCCTCTAATTAGACCGGACCAAGATGGTAAGCAGGATGTTGCACCTTTAGTTTTGGTAATGAGCATGAGGCATTTGGATTTGTCACCCATGCCAGGAGTTCAGAACAAAACCAGAGGACTATTGGCAATGGCTCTTTTCCTGATAGTTATTAATAAAGGTCTATTCTGTCACCTTTGGTCATTGAGTACTGGACAGTAGCAGTTTATCTTAAAAGCCCTCAGTGCTGGAACAGCATTAGCAGTGTATTCAAATTCTTACTGAATTCATGAAGTCACTCCTAAAAAATCCCAAGGCAAAATAGTTCTCCCAGGAAAATAGAACACCCTTCAACATTAAGAGTAGAACCTAATAAAGTCTCATTCCAATCATGTTAATGAAGCTACTAGGGCCTCCAGCCTGGAGTCTTTACAGAGTGTTGTCCCATGCTCAGTTCCTATAGAATCTCCTAGCAGCATGCCAGCCCGGTCTGTGACAGGTTTTTCTCATATCTGTCCAGAACAAGCAGGACTCAGTAGTTACGCGGTTTCTTCAGCTCCTAATCTGTCTGCTTCAAACTGCCCACCTTCTCCATACTCCTCAGTATTCCTAGGATAGGCAAACAACTAATAAATAACCAGTTGGATATCATATTTAGAAGCTAATTTTGCAATTACAAGAAGAGTGAGAACTATGAATACATTGTCATTTTATGACATTTTAAAAATATTCTTATCAGAATTTTAGCCAGATATGCCTACTCCTCTTCAGACCAAAAACAAAACAAAACAAAAGACAAAAATTGTTATTGTTTGCATTTAATAGTGGAAGACTTAATAATTAGAAGTATGAGGAAATCTAGGCAGTGGTATAGCATGCCTTTAATTCCAGCCCTTGGGACGCGGAGACAGACAGATCTCTGTGGGTTCGAGGTCAGCCTGGTCCACAGAGCGAGTGCCAGGACAGGCTCCAAAGCTACACAGAGAAACCCTGTCTTGAAACAAACAAACCAACAAAGAAGTATGAGGAAATAGAAGCATCTCTGTCATCCATCTCTACAAAATATTTGTAAAACAAATTAGCATAAAATTCAATGACTTAAAATAAGAAACACTTCCACTGCCTTTGAGTCTGTGTGTTGTCTGGACTGCTTTGGCTTACTGGTGTTTCTGTTTGTCTAGGCTGTGCTCTCGAGCTGCATGTCTGCTATTTGAGAGAGCTGTGGGCAGGAACCCTGGACTCTTTCTCATGGGATCCTTTACTGTTCAGCAGGCTAGTCATATTCCAGAGTTCCTCTAAATGTCTAGATTTGAAACTGCAGAATATCAGTGCCACCACACTCTAGGTAAAGAAGTATAGAAGAGGATGCCATCTCTAATGGTATTTAAATTCCCCTTATAAAAGCAAAGGACAGAAGGAGGAAAATAAAACAAACAGCTTACCTCAAACATATACAAAATGTATGCCTAAAACTCTGAGATAGTTTGATAATATAGTTGATGTTTAAGAAAGATGGGGTTCTCAATCCATTTAATGGCAGCAGACATTGTTTCCAGAGAGAAAGTTCATGAACAGTGTGTTGTCAATATAGCTTAAGTTCCAGACTTAGATAAAAATCTCATTGCAGAATAGGACGAATGAAGGTAAGTTAGCCTGACCTTGGGCATGCTGACTCAGCAGATTATATAAATTCATTCCCAATATTTTTCTGTAAATAATTTGGCAATAAAATATCACTATGAGTGTCATTAGTAACCTACACTATTGTTTCTGAAACTTAGCAGTATAAATATTTCATTGAGTAGTCAAATAATCTGCTAATGGACACAAGAAATGTTAATTGACACTGAAAGCTAAAGATCCCCAGTTAATCTAAGCTTTGGGCTTGCTTATATTAATGACTAAAAACTGGATCCATGAGACTCATTTGTTGTGATGTCACATTAAAGGAAAATTTAATATTGTTATGTTATAGTTGGATAAATGCAATTAATATGCTGATGATGAAGTGAGTTAGAAATGACTGATGGCAAGTTTTTAATTACAAATATGAAATGTACTCTTCTCTCCCTAAATTTTTATGAGGAATTTTCCATTCTAGCAATGAGAGCTAGCTATCAGTCTTTGAAGAATATTCAGGAAGTGTGAATTAAATGAAAATTTATTTTTTATTTTCTAGATCTTTCAAAGTCCACTGTAATATTATATAAATGTTTTTGTTCCTTAGACTCTTAACAAAAATGAAGGTAAGCATTGTTTCATAAAGAAAACAACTATTGTTTTCCTAATTTAAAAAGGCATGCTGGTTTTTGTTTGCTGTTTAGATCAACTCAAGACAGTGAAGTCTCCCTGTTTTCAACCATACCCCACTTCCATTTCAACTTGAGTCTGGAAAGCGTCACGATGTAATGCATCCTTTGACTCTCAGGTTTGTAAGTTATAACTTGTCTGACGTTGTATATTCTTACAGAATTGTTTAGGGACATTATAATTATTTAACTTTTCCCTTTGAAAAAGTCAACAAAGTTTCTAACCTTTGAAGACCTTTAGATAAATCAGGTTCATCGTCCAGACCCACAGTCCCTCACCCAGGGAATGAATAATTTAGCTAAAAGCTATTTGAGCTTAGTTACTTCTAAAACAAACAAAGGTGTGCTAAGGTAGGGACGAGACGAGAGGAGTAATAGCATGGTTGCTGATTTTTAACAGGAACCATAAACATTGTGTGTGAACCTATCCTACAAGCACATGATTCTTAGATATTCATAATTACCACTTGGTTAGTGTTATTATAGAGGGCAAGCAGTATTAAATTGCATAGCTCCAAAAGTCTCATGGCACTACTTGTGGTAGAGATGTAACTTAAAAGAAGAATTTATCATCCCTTTATCTGGATGTGCAATTTCACTATTGAGTCTTTGTCTTTTTAATCTGGAAGGCAAACTTCTCAACAAGGCTTTCGGTGGATTAAGCTATGATGTCAAGTGTCATTACAGTAGAGAACATTCCTGTGGAAATTGTTCATATAAGCACTTTCAATGTCCCTTTGTAAAAAACCAGACTTCAGGTATGTTTGAAATTTAGCCAGGCAGTGTCTTGTCATTGTTTAGATTTTTAATGGTGGCATCGTTGCCACCATATGATTTTGTTTCTCCTATAAAACCATCTCACTTTTCTGAGTTTCCTCTTTCTCTTAGTGAAATAGTTCCACTTAAATTTCTCTCCAAATCTGTCATTAATGGTTTCTGCAGGTTTATTGGGAGATAAAGTTACTGGGCCCAGATATCTTCAGCTGTGGGGTTCTCCTGCTTCAGTCCCCTGGTTCTGGGATCCACACATTGGGCAGATGTATGACATCTTGTTAATATTAGTTCTAAAAAAGCATTTTTCTCATGATAGATACCTCTCTTTTCTAAGAAACTGAGATGGATTTTTTTTTCCTTGAATGTAACACATTCTGTGTGTGGTTGTCTCGGGGTTTTCTGAAATGTGTTCATCAAGTGGAAAGGCAAATAAATAATATTCCTTTATATAAACGGTAGCAAATAGAAATTTGAAATAATTCAGTCAATAGGGAATATGTCCCTTACTAACTTGAACATTCCCTGGAGGTAAATTAACATGCATAGAATCAGATAGTAGTGCTCAGAAATCTTAACAGTGGGAAATGAGAAGGCCTGTGTATCACATAAAACAGATTCAGTGAACACAATGAAAGCTAAATAGAATTGTTCCCCAAACAATTGTGGTTTAACCTGGGTTTCCCATTTGTACACTAGCCAATGACAACTTGTTTGCAAGGCTCCATTTCCTGTACGGGTAACCATCGGTGCTGTTGATGAACTCCAGGTCGGTGCCAACATTCTTGTGCCCATTTTTTTTGGCTTGTGAATGTCTTATGTTAGTACAGCACCAAGTGTCTTCAGTCTTGACCAGCAGAGTTCAAGATTCTGAGTACTGAGGGGTTCTGTTCCATACCTGCTAGACAAAGTTCATTAGGAAGACGGATTGCAGTAAAGTGTGTGCAAAGGCAGCCTTTGGAACCATGACAACACATGTTATCATCAATAAAGTTGATGATAATAATATGGCAGGCTCTGTGCACACCCCACATATCGGCCGGCGGTTAAATTACTTTGCAAGCCTTGAATAAATGAAACCTACCCAGAGACAAGGAGTACGATACCAGATGATGAGAACGGTATATGGGTGTAGGGAGCCACAGCCACGATTAATTTCCATTTGATTTTAATTGATGACACTTTGATAGATCAGAGTAACTTTAATTAAGAAATAAAAGTGTAGGCAGATTAGAATATTGGTAATTGGAAGTAGAGGAGGCTTAACTAATGAAGTGTGGCTTTATTTGTTCATTTTCTAGAAAATGCTAGTAGAACTTAGTAACAGTTATCGTAAAACCAGTATTTGGAGGATTTAGGTTCCTTCCTTAGGAATATGTACTGCGATAGAAATAATGGTGGTGACTGCGAAGCCCCAAATTGCTTTTAATGTTGTTCGGGGACTGCTTAGCTGCAGTGCTGTATTATAAGCTGCCAGAGTTCATCTTTTAGTGGCATTGGTTCAAGCCTCCATTTAATAAATGGCTCTGCATTGTCCGCTTTCCAGGGCGTCTTTCACATCTCTCACTTCTGCTCAGCACCGCACGGAAGTGGCTTCCCTCGTCTGTGCATCTCTGACATGACTGTCTAAAATAAGTGTCGAAACTGACACGGATTGTAATTTACAGCATCACCTTTGCCGGGGCGGATTACTTTCCTTTGTGATTATAGCTTGCACAAAAAATCTGCTTGATACTTCCATATAATCAGAATAATCATACCTTGTGTTTACATGGTCTTTCTCCTGTGACCTCAAAGCACTTTTATAGGCAGTCTTGTTAATTGTCACAGCATTCCTAGTAGAAGGCAGATGGCTGAAGAAAGAGAAGCTTAAGTGTAACCAGGTTAAATGACTTGCCTTAGGTAAAGCCTTAACGAGTGACAGCTATGGAAGGAAGCCAGGCCTCCTGATCCGGACCGATTTGGCCATCTTCTGCATCACTTTGCCTCCAATTTTTCTTTTACTGGTGACATCTGTTTCCATCATTGTCAAGCTGTTAATTACTTAATATTATTTCACTGTAAGATTAACTAAAGGGAGCAGAATCACTGAGTGGCTAGAAATATGTTTAATGCTGTGTGATAGCAACAGCGATGTTTTATGGTGGGTACATGTAGATTTTAGTTTAGTTTTAAAACGATGCATATGTCTTGAAGTTATTGGTCTTGTTTTCACTCCTATATGGTCCTCCCATCTCATTCTTCTGAAGTAATGGGATCTAGGTGGGATACACACACACACACACACACACCACACACACACACACACACACACAGTGTATTTAGTGAAAGGGCAGAAGACTTGAAGGGTGTATCCATCAAAGTTTCCCCATGATATTTGATTATAATATATATAACTCATTGATTTAATAATAGAAGGGACTGATTTAATTGTTTTTACCACAGATTTATTGACAATGAAGTATAATTTGGTGACCAGTGGATCTTATTATTTTTGCCCTCTTGACCTCATTTCGAAAGACTCATTTGTTTCATGTTGTTTGATTATAACCTGATTCGGAACCCCAGTCACTCTTCCCACAGTGTCATTACCTTTGCCTACTGGGCCATATTCACTATTTCCTACTTTCCTATCCTTCACATTTCTTTTTCATATCAGATCACCTGATCTTTTGTGTCAGAGTTCTCCGAGAATGTATCGGGAACACTGATGAGTTTTTGTTCTTTCTTTTTTCTTCAGTATCTTTATTATTATTATTATTATTAAAAATTTCCCCCTCCTCCCGTTTTCTTCCCCCTCCCCCTCTCTCTCCAGTCTAAAGAGCAGTCAGGGTTCCTGGCCCTGTGAGAAGTCCAAGGTCCTCCCCCCTTTATCCAGGTCTGGGAAGGTGAGCATCCAAACACACTGGGCACCCACAAGGCCAGTACATGCAGTAGAATCAAAACCCAGTGCCATTGTCCT
>LOEQ01003603.1:188565-217023 GCA_001685075.1 Bramus lutescens | reverse complement strand
TAGATAGATAGATAGATAGATAGATAGATAGATAGATAGATGATACATAGATAATAGATGATTTGATAAATCAAATATAGTTTAAAAAGCTATTAAATATAGGTAGTATACATATGAGTATTTATGGTACAACTTTCTTTTTGTGTAGGTGAAATTTTTCATAATAAATATTTGGAAACAAAATTTAAAATTCCATGAAAAATTATCTGCAAATTAATTCAAGATAACTCCAAATGAGAATACCGTCACAGTATCCAGCCATTTAACATTTTAGTATGGACTTCAGGAGGGCTGAGATGACCACACTCCTGAACATGCTGCCAGTTGATGGCACTTGGCCAGAAACATCAGTTTTCTTAAAGGGTGGTGCACTTGGTAGATCAGCCATGTTCCAGTGCCTGGCCCCACACCCTTGAGTAAATAGGCAGCTCAAATAGACTCAGTTTGTAGTTTCTAAAACAGAATAAATGACCATATACCATGCATCCCTAATTGATGCATATCCAATGCAACCCCTATACTTACAGCTCAGGGAAGATCAAATGAGAGGGAGCAGAAAAACTGTAAGAGATGCTAAGAATGGAAGATGTTAATGATATGGTCATCTAAATAAAACTGGAACAATGTCAAAAAGAGTGGGTGACAATATCAAGAGCCATAACTCAGGGATGAAAAGCTGCGAGCAATTAATGGCTTTTAAGAGAGGGAAAGCAATATTTTGATTTTTTGATATAATATCCAATACCAAGAGGTCAGCTTTAAATATGTACATATAAGCAAAACTAAAATGACTTATCAGTCCTTATTTATATATGGGTATCATAGGGAGCTCAAAATATTTCCAAGACAGCTTAAAGAATGACCCTTTGACATAGGCACTTTGTTTGCTTAGGCTTAAAGACTCCCTTTTCCGGGAGGTTTTAGTTGCCCAGTCTTCCAAACACTCAGGCCTCTCCATTGGGTCAATTTCCTCTGTGGCCAAGTGGGGCTGTGGGCCCTTATCCTGGCCAATCCCAGCCTAAAGCTTCCCTACCACTAAGGGACACCATAGAAAGCATCTCTTCAAAACCAGAGAACAATCTTAGTCTGTTTTCTGAATATGTGAAAATACTAGAGCCTCCCACACATCAACACTTAAAACATTAAATGACATAATAACTTTGGAAGACACTTGAAATTCTTCAAAATTTAAGAATGTAATTGCTATGCAGTGCAACCATCCCTCTCTGAAATATTCACCAAGGGAACAAAAATTATATTCATACAAGAATCATAATCACAATAGCTTTGTCCATAAGAACTAAACAATAAAAACCACTTTAACATCCATAATTAGTCCATGGAATATGAGTTCTTGTAAAAGATATTCATCAGAATAGGAAGAAATGACCGTGTGGCAAGAGGAATGAACTTCAAAATGATCACTATGTTGAATTAATGGGGGTGTTAAAGTAGATACTTCTAAAAAATCCAAATTGATCTTCAACAGTAGTTGTCAGAGGCAACATAAGAAAGAGGAAAGGTCATGCATGATATATAGAGACACACACATACTTACACATACACACACATATATATATGCATGTGTATATATATATATATATATAATCAGTTATTATGTACTTCTGGGAAGAGATACCATGATCAAGGCAACTTATAGAAGAAAAGTTTTATTTGGGGCCTTGGTTTCAGTTTCAGAGATTTAGTACATGTTTATCTTATCAGGAAGCATGACAGCAGACAGCCAATCATGGTACTGAAGTAGTAGATACGAGTTTACATACTGAGCCATAGGCAGCAAGCAGACAGAGACAGTGGAACTGGTGTTAACTTTTGAAGCTTCAAAGCCCACCCTCACTCAGTGATATACCTTCTCTAATAAGGCCATATTTCCTAATTGTTCCTGAACATTATGCAAACTGGGGATCAAATATTCAAATATATGAGCATATGAGAGCCATAAGTTATTCAAACCACCACTATTATTTTGTGGTGATTGTGCCAAAAATGGCCAACTTTTATGGACTGATAATGATGCCTTTATGAACATATACTAATCAAGAAATCATCAGCAATCAAATGCCAATAACTCTTCACTAAATGCTGGACTTTGTATCCTCCTCCTCTTTTCCATGCTGGGATTTTATATGGCTTGAGATTGTGCACATTTTGAACATACTCTCATAGCCACAGTGGGTCCATATGCACATTTATGTCTGAAAAACTTTGTTTTATTGAAGTAATTCGTCTTTGGCTTTCAAAATCATTCTGCCCCCTCTTCAGTGATTATCTCTGTCCAGTAAGGGAAGGAGTGTGATAAAGACATTACACTAAGGGATGAGCACTTTTAAGACTCTGTTCATTGATCTGTGGGTTTCGATGCTAATCACCATTTACTACTAATAGAACAATATCCACTGAATGTTGAGTTTTACGTTGATATAGGGTTATTGTAATGTCATTATGTTTGCTTCATCGATATGTTCTTCATTGATATTTTGATATTCCATTAATAGTGGAATAAAATGACCTATCTATCTACAAGTTCTTGAACTCAGATATGTTTTCCATATATTGGAGCAAGACTAAATACAATCAGAAAGTTGTTAGTTGCTCCAATGATATTTATTTGTGCTCTATTGTATCAGTGGGCATTTCTTTTTGGACAGTACATTGTTATATCTAACAATGATCAGATCTATGAGGTTAATTATTACTTTTCCAATAATATACACAGCAACTTCTAGTACTATGGAAGCTAGCCAGTTAAAATGACACTTTCAGGTGAGTAACAGCTTGATTTCATCAAGTTCTAAGATATAAATAATGGTATATTGAGCAAAAGGGTATTACCGTCATTTTCTGGAGAGTCAGTCTATGTGACACCATTGGACAAGAATTTAGGAAGAGGTAACCTAGTCCTAGTATCAGGGCTTTTATTTGTTAGAGTGTGCTATATAGTTGGGGTACTGTTCCTTCATTATAGGAAAAACTCCCTTAAGTTTTCTTATATGTGTATATTTAGGAGTCTTCAAAAATAATAGATTTCTCTGTTGCCTTCTAAGAATGGCTTTAGTGTTAATTATTCTTCTCCATGTGCCCTATCATGCTTGTCCTTCCAGCTCCCAAACATTGAACCCTTCTTATCCAAGCATTCTTAAACACACAAGAGAACTATGTCTTTAGAAGCACTGAAGAGCGTTATAAAATTGATTATAATAAAAACATGTTCAGAGGTTTCCACATGCAAATCATCTTTAAATAATCTCTATTTTGTCTTCATGTGTACATGCCATGGTTAATGCATCTTCCACTCTGCTGCACTGAGTGTGTAGCCCAGTATGGTTACAGAGGAGCACTGCTTAGAAGGATGCTTTTTCTGCTGTTTCTATAATCTTAATAGTTTTGAAGCAAAGAACTCCTCACTGTCCTTCATTGCTGTGACAACAATCTATACAGTTACTTCTGACCTAAATTATATAATCTTCATGGAAGCAATTAACAGAATTAAGCCTTATGGAAACAACAATTAAGATTTTGTCTCGAAGAATCTCTGTTCATATTTTAAAATGCTACAGTTGAGAAGATAAAGAAAATTAAACTGTGTAGTATAGATTTTTCTCATGTCATAAGCGATAGAATGAAGTCTCAAAACACACTCTAAACAAATATTTTCAAGACTAAACCTGGAAATGGCTGTTAAAGCTCTGAATATATAATGAAAAACTGCCAACATGTTAAATTTCCTTCATAGTTATTTTTTTTCTCTATCAGGGTATAAATTGTATACTATTGTCTTAATAAGTACTCAGCAATCAAAGACTACTTCAAAAAGTTTCTGGACACTTGATGAAGTACACGTTACTTGCTAGGAGGCTTTGAAGAAACAAACATGTTAAACTATCCTCCTCAGACGTTTCAGTCCTGCAATTACTGAAACAGTCATGTACTGTACTAAAATTCCCAAGTAAAGAAGCAGAAACAGAGAGCTATTGTAAGACTGCTGACATTATTCTGTCTACTCCACCCCCTTATTTTTATCCACAGGCATAAAGAATATCAATAAACTGATCATGTACTATTAACAAGAGAAGCTGATTAATAATGTATATCTAGATAACTTAATGGGATCTCCGTAAAACAAAAGCTTATCTTTTCTGTTTCTTCTTTCACATGAAAAGCTGCTTTTTTGTGCATTATTGAGTACAAACCAAGAGTATATTGCTTTAGCTACAATGAAGCTGACAAGGACAATAACAAGTCCTGGGTCACTTGCTTGATGTTTTAAACTAGACCCAGCTTTCTCTTCAAACATATTTGTTTTACAGGAAAAGGAAAGCTAAAAATTTACTAAGCTGTAAAGTTTGTCCATTGCAGTTAATATACAAAGAATGAAAATCCAGAAGTTGAAAGCAAGATAAAGAAGTTGTTCCCATTAATAACAATTAATTGGATTTTATATAAAGTTATGAATACATTAAGCTAAACCATATTTTATGTTTTAGTTTATAAGATTGTTCACAGTACTGATGAAACTAATAATAACAATTTTTTATAATTATTAAGCAGAAAATGTCTGGTTAGGTTTTGGGGTATATGACATCAGAAGGCAATGTTTCAACAAGTACAAATTATTATGGGACAGAAGTGTAAAAGTCCAAAGGTGCAAAACCAATATTATTTTATATCCTAAATATTGCAACTAATTGTGTCAGTAGTTAATGTATAACATTAGCTCTAACTAGTTGTCATCATATAATGGGCATCTGTGAGCTTCTTAGGAAAAAAGAGTATAGATAAATGTGATCTGGCACTGGCTAGTTATCTGGCAGGTAACATTCTTCATATTTGTACTACAAATAGTTTACAAATCTTAAGTCTGTCCTCTGTTTTCTTAGAAACAAGAGAATGTGGAAACCCAAAAATGTGAGCCTGCTTCTACCTTGTAAGAAGGTCAAAGAGTTTGAGGTTGCTCAAAATTGTTGACAACAACCAGGGTTACACATCCTGATCTAGGGTGTGATTATTTGGTTCTTTTGACATTAAGATGGCCCACACAATATGATTATAATATTCATCCTGCTTAGGCATGAAGCTGTTAATGAGCCTTTCCAGGCTATATGTAAGATCAGACATTGAAAAAAAGAAAAATTCAGATTATCGAGTCCATGGAAGAAGTGTCTTTCAGACTACATCCCGCTTCTACTATAATCTTAAAGGAAAATATTGTCAGTTCCAGAATTGTTAAGGATGATCTACGAAATAAGATTATTTTACATTGTTTGAAGGATAAAGAAACCCTACACAAAGTCCTTTCTTCAGTATCATGCTGATTGCACCTTGATTTTGTCTGCAGCAGTTATTTCTCTATCTTCTTTCTGTTGATATGTTAGGTCAAATCAATTTTTGTATGTATTTTAGAATATTTTATAGCATTTCTCTTCTTGACCAATTCTAAATCAGTCACAGCATTTCTATCTTCCAAATTGTGACAGTGAAAACGATTCTCAAATATTACTAAATGTCCACCTAAATTAACAGGCTTCCCTTTATTGTAGACCTCATCCTGAACAATGCTGCCTATCAAACACCCGGCACTGTCTCTCCATAGAACTTTACACCAACTACTTCCTCATTCTAGTGTGACTTTCCTCAGAAATTTACCAAAACCCAAATAAAAGAAAACATGATTTCATGTTTTGAAATAGTTTTATTTTAAAGAAAAAGGGATTAAAAGTTCTGTTTCTCTATTTTCAATTAGTGTTTGCCAAGCATTTATATTAAGAGCAGTGTGTTACATATTCAATACCTTCTCTAGAAACTAAGCAATATTTTTCCTACCAAAAGAGTATGAAATTTGAAAAGTAACTACAGGTCACCAAAACACATTGCAAGATCAATCAATACCAAAAGTGGTTAAGTAGTAAGATACTAACAAGAAGGTGATACCCAAGCATCCTACTTAAATATTTCATAGAGTTCTGACAGCCCTGTTCTGCCTCTTCAGGAGGTGTTCAAAGTACCTGGAATTATCCACCCAAACTCCCATCATATTTTTAGGAATTTGAAAAATTAAAGAGCCATGAATTTGTACCAAAAGCTATTGAATCTCAAAACGAGATCAGCAAGACCTAGCTACCTTTCATTACCACACCAAGCTCTATGAACATGACCAGTTATTCAGGGCCTTCACAGAACTCTGAAGCGTAACTGTGAAATTATTAGTTACACTTTGTAGGAACTAGTAAAAGCATCAGGCAACAACCGATCTTCAGGACTGCTATGAGAAATAACTTCACAGTCCATTTAAAAACAAAACAAGTGCTGTCAAGATTGGTTTGGTTTAAAAGTTGTGATCTAACCAAAGGAAATTACAATTTCAAATAGGAACAATCAGTATCAGACTTGCCTATGACTAAAATGCCAGCTACCGTTATTATAGATGAGGAGGAGAAGAAAAGTTTTCATGAGCAAACGCTGCCTCTAAAATTCCTCAGTGGCCCAGGGCTTAGCTTCACAATAAAGCCATGTGTTTAAAAAATATCTTGAGTGTTTTCATTTTCCTACCTAAAGGAAGAAATATGTCTGTCAGCAAATCTCTGTAGTCAGAAATACCAAGTGGAAAAAAAAATCAAACCATTTCATTAGCTAATTGGCTGATCTGAACAGGAAAACAAATCACTTTTTTTGCCAGTGTCCCAGAAAGTTTCAACAACAGAATGATCCACAATCACCTATTAGACTATCCCCAAGCTGAATAAATGGCAGATTTTGAAGAGGAATGTCTTATAAATGTAGGCTTAGATTATAAAATGAAGAACTGCAAATAATTGATTTTCAAATTCAATCTTTGTATCAAGAACAACTGAGTGCCTGCCTTAGCGCTCTCTGAGGGTTCATAATAGGACACTACTACAAGTGAGAACTGATTTGGGAATGGGATCTGAGGGACAGAATAAGCTGATTGGCTCAGGCACATTTCACCTGCATGCTTCTTTATTCCTTAGTGGTAGATGAGCATAAAGTGTTATAATCTGCTGGCCTGGTCTGTCACCTGGGTACTCTGTTCCTTCAAGAGACAAGCTTTGCCCACTCCCAATCTCCCCCAACCCTTTCCACTGAGGCAAGGGAATTCCCTGCCTCCTCTCCAGTCTGCTCTCTCTCTTCTGCTCTCTCTTCTGAAGAGGTAACTACTGCCCTCTCCCTTCTTGCCCCCATTTCTCCCCTCTGACTTCTCCCTTTTTCCCCCTTCACCATTCCCTTTCCTCTCCATAACCCATTAAATAAACTCTATACCCAAACTCTCTCTGCATGGCTTATCTGTCTGTCTAGTCCTCCCCTGCAGTCTTCCACCCTCCAAGGCCTCGGGTGTCCTGTAGATGCCCCTTTCATAGGGCCAGCCTTGGTCCTCCATGACTTTATAAGCAATAACGTAAGGAAAAAGAAGAAGAAGAAGGGCATAAGGTATAAGGGCAAAGCATCAGATGTAAGACCAACGCAAAAGGGTAAAAGTGTCAGGTATGAACCAACAGGGTAAAATAGGGATAAGAGTAAAAAAACAAAGGAGTGATCACCACAAAGCTTTCAGTTTATATAGCCATAGGGACAATTTAACAGTCCCATAGGCGATAACAATATTATCAAGCATGCAATTTCACAGAGTCACAGGAAACCGGTCGATCTGGCAAAGAGGCGCTTCACATCTCAGAGAGGGCTTGGCTGTGACGTTTCCCTGGGTACTGGGAACACAGCCTTGGTAGTTATACTAATTTGTGGACTTTGTTTGCATTAGCATCCATCTGGTTGAGTTAAAAGGAATTTTTCTGGGGACTTTGCTTTTGACTTCAGTAGGGTACCCAGGTGAGAATTTTTATCCCTGAAGCTAGTTTTAGCTACTAGGGCCTTTTTTGCTCCATAAACAGTTAATATCCTGTTTGTTTGTTTCTTATGATCCTATGTTTGTTGAGACATACTACCTCCTGTACGAGGCTCCTGTCTTATCAGTGACTACTGTCAATAAAGAAAGTTTGTGGGAACTATTTTTAAGTAGATTTTGGCTATGAGAATAAGAACTTGATTGAATCCTTTGGATACCATGGCTTCATGGCGTGGGGGTAGGTATCCAGATGCCCTACAGGAAAAGTCAGGTTTATACACTGATAGTTTATTATATGAGGTAGAAATGGCATGATTTCACAAGATTTTCACAGAACTGACAATGGTTATCCAAATGACTGATGTGCCTATGGCCCTACAAAAAATGGGTTCTCCAGGTGGAGTGTACATGTACACTTCCCATAGACAATTCAATAGATCCTTCAGGTGTATATTTACTGTATAATACTTGTGGGCTCACTACATTTTTGATCTGGAGCCTATTTACTGAAGAGGCTAATGTATATACTTACATTTTATGACTAAATTCATGAATGTTTAGTAATGATTGGTTTTCAAAATGAAAGCATATCACTTGTTAACCGGATGGTTCAGATAAAGAGGCAGTAATAATCTTGCCACTAGGAATGTTAATTTAAGGGTTGGGTAAGTACACAGGAAAAATAAAATAGTTCCCAACATATTGATCTTACATCAAGTCACAAAGTGGCAGTGAGCAGTGCAGTGGCTTGAAAATCATTGAGGCGCTAACCTCGTCCATGTCGCAGCCATAGAAAAAGAGAATCAGTTAGTTAAGCTTAAACTAAAGTACTTTAGTATCTTGCAATAAAAAAAGACTTTAAAAAATACTGTACTAAGAAAATAATCTCAACAAACAAATCACAAGCAAAAAGGAACTCCCGGTTTCAACTAACATGTTCTCATGTTAATATTTAATAAAACTACAAACAATTTAATAAAAATAATTACAATTGATGCAACATTTTTCATTAAACTACACACCACTTTTACTTCAGTCCACTTGTGGATTTTTTTTTTACTGACCTTATCTTAGTGTAGGACATGGCTGCATTCACCTCATGTCTTCTACACACCTCTCTATCCTGTCTCATTTCTTTGTCTTTCATTTACGTAGAACGGTCAAAAAGAACTTGAAATTATTTTATATGATATTCCTTAGTGCTTGTTTTTTGTGGTTATATTAAGCATGTTTTCTATCAAATTGCCACAAAATGATTTTAATGGAATTGTGTCTTTAGATCCTCTTTTCCTGAAGCTTTCAGTTCCTTGTCTGTGCAGTTAGTGGTTCTTTGCCTCTTGAGAATGTAGACCAACACTTTGGGATTATTCCAGTATCAATGGTGTGAGCCAATCAAATAGTACTGTATAACTGGTTCTGTCACTCTAGAGTTGCCCCACTAATACAGACATGAAATAAAAGCTAGATAATTTTTAATTGACAGTTCCTGACAAAGAATTATTAGAGAATTAAATTCAAACTTTAAAATTGTTAACTGTTGTCTGGGCCTTGAAATTTTTACTTGAATAGTAGTCTTTAAACTGAGATAATTGAAAAATATAAAAGTATTAAACTAGGATTTGTTTCTTTACTTTGACTTGATTTACTTACATTGGTTTCCTTTTTTAAAAAGCTATACTCAAAAACAGATAGTAAAATAAAATGAGATCATAAGGTAAGACATTTTTAACAACGTGTCTTAGTTTAATATCTGGCTGAATCAAGCAATAAACAATTCTTCTTAGTATCCAAAACATAAACGGAAGTCTTAGGACCTCTGTTTCACTAGCATTCTTGAATTCAACAAGATTCATTACTCACCAATTTCAGTTGTTTTTCGTGGCATCGTTAAAGAAATATTTTAGTTACAATAATTATTTTATATAAAAGTGATCATGAACTTCTTGTAGTAATTTCATCTATCATTTATCAAAAAAAAAAACGTTCCGAACGCCAGCAATATCTACAATATTGTGCTGTAGCAGCGTAGCGGTTAGCATGATTACTATTTCAAGCACTAGAATACTATGGAAACAGGAAGTGTTATTGAGTTTTTGGCTGCATTTTGCTTTGGGCAACTCAGGCCAAGAATGGGAACAATAAACTGTACTGAAACAGTCCAGGGTGGCAAGCTGAAGCCTGATGAATGAGGTGGAAACAGAAGGCATTAGTTAGTCAGTGGCTTGCTGTCACTGCTTACAGTCTAAGAGATGAACTTGGAGAAAGAGAACTTTCTCTTAGGCAAAGAAAGACATGCATGGATAACTTTCCCAAAGTGGACATCTGCCAGTCTAGACAATTTAACCAGTGTACCTGTCTCAGACAAGAAAGCTTTGAAGTTCTTCCAAGTAGACAAACATATTTAATATTCAGCCATTTACCCACTCACCTGGTCATAATCATACCTCAAAAAGCAGAGGTTGAACACAAAAAAGCAATATTGCTAACAAGCTTGCTTAATTGTCTCTGTGATTAAATTACTCTTATTAACTTCATATTCTTGATTCTGGCAATCTGGAAATATATAGTAAAATTGTTGGTGATTTTCTTCCTGCTTAATTTTCTGTTCTACATGCTATAATTTTTAGAACCCTGTAGGGTCTTCACATTATTCTTATTCAAAGTTACACTAGAAAATTATTAGAAGGCAAAGCTCTTTTGCACCTAAGGACAATACCTTCATATTCTGCAAGACTAATGGCAAAACCAGGACCCCAAATAGATGGCTCCAACAGGAGGTCAAACAAAGGTGACTATGGGCTGTAATTTATTTGTTCTACTTGTCTTCCTGTGGCCTATTTGTTTAGTGTGACTGTGTTGTTATTAGAATCCCTGCTGATACATAAAAATAAATCATAATTAACATTAATAAGGTACCTTTGAGGTAATAGCATTCCTTGGTGAGTCACACAATTAAGTCTTCCAAGGAGAGTCTAATTAGAGTGTTATTTATTCTCTAGCTATGGCTTATCAATTTTTTAACATAGTCTTTGATCCAACCCAGGGTTATTTCAGCATCTAAGAATACTAATGTACAGTTTGAAGAGGACTTTTTGAAATTAATCCTTCCACTTTCTGTAAGTAAGGATGAGTTTAGTGGAATAACGGAAAGTGAATCCAAGATAAATTTGCTCACAAGTATTAATTCAAGAAATGTTTCGGTGACCTGAAGCTCATGACATGAATATTCTCACAAAGGTTAGAAGATAGCACAGAAAGGACGTTTATAAATATCCTTCCATTTAAGTGACTTCATAATTTATAACATCTGGGAACAGTTGATAGCAAGTAGTAAATGTTTAGAATCCCCCAAATACACTAATTAATAAATGAAAAAGTATATTCAACATCCAGCAAAAGTCATTCAGCTGCATTTAGAAGACAAAAGAAGTACAACCATGTGTCTTAGGCAAAAAATATGAAAGCCAAAAATGAAATAGAAGATTACAAGTTTGTATAGTAATCAGTTGTTCTCCAGTCTTCCCGTTCTACATAAATAGGATTTTTGTATTAAAGAAACATAAACAATATCCTCTTAAATCCACCAAATGAAATTGAATATATAAAGAGGCATGAAACTGAATGGGTAAAACATCTGCATATCATTTCAAGTTCTTCAATGAGAAAAGAGGAAGCATTCAATCATACCAAAGAAGGATTGAAAGGAGGTTACACAGGCACCGGTGTGCAACAATTTGTATTCCTTAACCAGTCTCTGAACATTTAAAAAAGTTAAGCAGAGGCATCATATAGAGATAAAAAAATTCTTATTATTGTTAGGAGAATGGACACAACTACAGTAAGTAGTTATACCTGAAAGAAATTGGGCTTCCCATACTAAAACATATTGCTAGATTGACTTACTTTAGTGACCAAGACTAGAAATTTACACATCTCCAAATGTGAAAGTAAAAGCCAAAAGAAATCAATCAGCAGACCAGTAACCTTGATACATACAGGTTCTTTCTTTCCCAAGGGAAAACAAACAAACAAACAAACAAAACATAGGTTTAGCCATGCATGCCTACTCTACATTCCAGAACACCAAGTGAAATTCCTTCCATCTGCTCTCGTTGTGAAGGTCATAGAGAAGGAATAGACTCTGGTTGTGGAAACAAACGTGCAAGAAAATGCCGCAGTGCTGAAGACTAAGCATCCTTCTCAACTGTGAATTTCTTTTGGTCTGGAAGGAATGGGCTATATTATCAGCAATTTAATCAGGTTTTAAATAACTCTGAGTGTCTAATTGAGATGTCGTTCATCACAGTTCTTCTGTCTATTCCTAGACAAACACCCTCAAGCGTCAGTGAGAGAGAAAGAAGTAGTTCTTGGTGAGTGAAAGGCAAGTTGGCACCAGATAAGAGAGATGTCAGCATAAACACATGCGAAAAGGGGTTGGATGAGTTGTGTACAGGGATAAAGAGAACTCAGTAGAAACTAAAATGCCACTAAAAGTAGCATCACAAGGCACTGCAGAGGATTAGGAAAAAAGTCATCTTGTAAGAAATAACTCAAAACAGTATGCAATAAGAACAAAGTAAAATTTGTTGCAAATATAAGCACAAATTTCAACTTTAAATAATACCAATATGAAGAACGTTATGCTCGATAGACAATAACCAAAATACATGAAAATCGAAGACTAGAGTGCAGAGAAGGGGAAGTGATACATAAGAAGATGTTAATTAGCAAAATTCATGAGAAAGTAGATAAATATAGCATACTTAGAAGATTAAATAACAGAAAAGGATACTTTGTGGGAGATGCAGATTAGGAAACTTACTATAGATTATGTCTCTTAGAAATGGTAGGAAAGTTATACAAATGATAACTCAACAATAGAACTATGTAAATAAAACCTTAACAATGGCAATACCACCGACATACTAAGGCAATAGAGAGAAAGCTCAGTGCTCCACACTTGAAAATAAACTACAACCAATTCTAGAGGACGGAGAGAAAGAAGATTAATATCCTTGTGAGTTATATGCCTAATTGATTATTCAATACAAAGTTTCCATCCCTAAACTCACATACATGCAAGCAACACTAAATAGACTCAGAAGGCCGTACTTATATATTTATGCATATATAAGTATGTGTGCACCATTAATAAAGAAAAGAGGATCAATTTAGGGGGTCAAAGAACATGGAAAAAGTTGAAAGACAGGCATATTGGCAGGGTGAAGAGCAAAAAGAAAAGGGAAAGTGAAGTAATGATATATTAATGAAAAAATAAGAAATCTATTTAAATTAAATTTATTTGAATCCACCAAGGCATCAGTCAATGACAAAAAAAAAATTTTTCTTAAATTCTAAGACTTCTAAGAGAGGTAATTTAAATTAATATTGCATATGAAGAAATACTTTTAGTTGAATGTCAAAAGGACAATTCCAAAATCAAGATATAAACCAGGAGTAAATATTAAAGCAAATATCAATCAGAGCTATATATTGAGTAAAGAAATAATTACAATCATCCACATGTTAAAATAGTATAATTATAGATAATGTGTTGAACTCATCCTACTCTAAACTCTTTGAGGAAAATTAAAATGAAGATAATTATTTTGCTCAAACTATGAAGTCTATATTTTTGAGCATACAGAATGTGATTCAACCTGAACACCATGCGCTATCTACAGTGACAGAAATAATTTCTCTGTTTTGCTAGAATGGGTCGAAGGAGTTTTATGTGCAGTACCATGGGAAATCTTTTCACTCATAAAATTTTGTCTTTACAATGGTTACACAAGGGCATTGATTCAGCGAAGCTCTTACACTTTGCTGACCATCAGAATATTATATGCAAATGAACCAAAGCATTGTGTTCATGCAAACACACATGTGCACATGCGCCCGTGCACACACATATACACACACACACACACACACAAGCATGCATGCACACATGCTCATAGAGTTGGCAGAGACAAGTAAAAAACAGAACTCCTGCTACTAAAATTTATGACTCATTCCTACATTCCCTCATTCTGATGCAGAGGCATTTTTAACATTACAACAGCATTTATTCTGGGGGTGAGTTCAGAGATGTAGATGGTCCATGAATCTGTAAACTGCAAATCACATTTAAAAGTCTTGACTTGGTTGTTCAAAATCATGGGAAGGATTTCTTTCATTTTTTTTCTGTTTTAAAAATTATTTTCAAACATTATAACTTCACAACACATAACTATTTTGCAAGTAACTGGTGTTAATTACTGATAAAAATAACAACAGTTGTCTGGAGCCATCAGATTATATATAATTGATCAAAATACTGCCAATATGCTAATTTACATTGATTCATTAAATGAAAGTTTGACAGCTGTTTACTTTGCTCCAGGAGTAAATACGAGTCTGATATGAACAACCTCCTTCTTGCTGGAGTCTGACCTGGTCAGTCCTCCATGGAGCACCACTAAGTGCCTAATATAGCACTTCAACACATGCACCAAGGAGCTCTGAATTTCCCTGGAATTTTAGATACAATTTCATAATACAACCTAATATTTTAGAAAATGCCAGTGTTCTAGTTACTATTCCTTTTGCTGTGATAAAAAAAATAATGCCAGTAAAAACAGTCTAAGGCAGAGTTTACTTTGGTTTATAGATTAATAGTCTAGTCCACCATGGCAGAGATATCAAGGTGGGGAAATTGAAGGCCCTGAGCATATATCTCATCACAGTCAGCAAGGAGGAAATTATGATAACTACTCAGTTTTCTTCCCCATTTATATAATCCAAGATGCTTGTCAGGGAATAATACCACCCATAGTGGGCACATCATCTCAACCCAATTAATAAAAGAAAGATAATACTCGCATGCCCAGATGGCCATTTCCCAGGGGATTATACTCTGTTAAGCTGTCAACAAGCAATCATTCAACAAGATTTCTCTTCCTTGATTGTTCTCCAGCTTACTCATGGAAAGCTGGTTTCTCAAATAAATCCACAGCTCACAGACAGAGTACACTGAATCCAATAGATAACTAGATTTCTCTAGGGTTCTCCTGTCTCTATCGATTAGTAATTGAAATTATAAGTAGACTACCCCAAAACTCTATGGGTGCTAGATATCCAAACTTTATTCTTTTATTTTTAGTTTTGAGATAATAATATAATACATAATTTCCCTCTTCCCTTCCTCCTTTCAAAGCCTCCCATATACCCTCTTGCTCTCTTTCAAATTAATGACCTATTTTTCCATTATTGTTATTGCATGCATATGGACATGTATGTACAAACATATTCCTAAATATAACATGTTTCATCTATATTACTTAGTCAAATGCATATTTTTATGGCTAGCCAGTTGGTATTAGATAACCAATTTGTACACTCTTCACTGGAAAAATCTATTTATCCAACTCTAAGCCTGGATCCCATTCTTAGAAGCCTGTAGTTCTTTATGAAAGGCTAACACCTTGTGCACTTTCTATGTCTACCTTGGCATGTCTAATGATGTTACCCTTGTTTGATGCCTATTTAGACAGTCATTCTGGTGAGAATAGCAGTATAGCTTCTGATTTTACAAGGGGATCCATGCAAGAACTTTTCTTTATTTTTTTTAACACCTGAGCCATCGGTCCAGCTCCAATACAAGCCCTACTCTGTAAAGTAAAAATTTTTCAAGGTTTCACATGAAATTAAAATTTATTATTTTAAACAGTGTTGAAAACATATTTCAGATTCTAATATTAATAAAACTAATAAAATAACATCCTTAATTATCATTAAACTTTACTATTAATCATGCATTTTTAAAGATGATTCAAGATAAAATTGTCTAAGTTCTCCATTGGAACACTAGAGAAATTTCTGTGGTCTATAAGTAGTAGCAAACCTTCAAACTGAGTAGAAGAATGTATCTTGCTCTTCAATCTTGATGACATTTTATAATTGTCTTGTGGCTTCTACAGTGAAGGCGTAACAGAGGAAAATGGGAACCATCTGTCAAAGGCATGAAAAATTGCCACAAGTTATTTTGTTAAAGACCAATAAAAGTTCTAAGACTTGGTCAATAAAACAGATCTAACCATTTTATGAAATAACACACTGCTTCATTCTTTGTTTATAAAACTTCACAAATCAATATTTTCAGAAATTCTTAATAAGTTACATTACTACTGTTCTGAGTGATAATTTGTTTATTTATGATAAGACAATTAAGATTAAAGTTTTACTTTTTCCTCTATAATAAAAATCACTTTATCTCTAATCACAGGACTTACGAATGTTTAAGTTTACATTAGTCATCTTTTTATTTTATTTATGTTTCAGGTGAAACTTCAGTGCATCTCTTTAGTAAATAGTTTAGAGTAAATCATTTGTAACTGAGCACATCTCATACACAATCAGGAAGCAGAACACAATAAATATGTGCTGCTCTTCAGTTTCCTTTCTCCATTTATACAATCTAAGATATTAGTCAGAGAACATCCCCAATCACATTAGGCACATCTTGGATCTTCCTAAGTACCTTAGAAGGAACCAAAAGGGGCTAGAGGGTTGGCAAGAAGTTTATTCACTTCCATACCTCTGAACCTTCTAGTTCCGAACCACTTGTTCACAAATCTATCTTATTTGTTTTTAAAAGGCAAAAATGAATACAAATATGTTGGTGGTTTATTTAACATGTATAAATGCTTACTAGCGCTTCTGAGCACTGCAGTATTTGTGGGACATTTGCATCTTGCATGATGTGTTTCCCTTGGTCAGAAGTGACTAAATAACATATTGGGCTTTTTGGGTTTTTTTTGTTTTGTTTTTATGAACTTAGCCACCACCTTTTTCTCCTGCTTAATTATGTTGCCAGATGAACTAAGCATTGTAAGCTGCATCCAATTTTCCTTTTATTTTTGGATATGCTTTAAAAAGAAAAACTTTGGCTAAGAAGCATTGAAGTTAAGATTTATTTTAAGTCTTCTACGTGGACACTTTTAGACTGAACTACTGAACTATCTAAGCCTTTAAGATAAGATTGCTAGAATTTCCATATTAACAATTTCCCCTCAAAACATCTAAATTTAAAATAAAAGGGATTAAAATAAACATTTGCAGGGGAAATAGAGGTGGAAAATAGAAGTGTTAGCTAAATATATAGTAGGAAAATCTTCGGTAGAGCATGTTGTCCAGAGAATATGAAGTTCAACATAGTAATTCTCATTTTACCTTTCATTTCTTACATGTTAATAGCTTCAACCTCCAGCATTTTCCACCAACACTATTTTTTGGAAAAGATTTTTATGTATCTGAGGACTTCAGTGTTGCTTGTTGGATCATAACCAGGACTACTAAACACAAGCTCCCAGAATTAAGAGCACAGTGATATGAAGGACATGGTTTTAGAGTACTTGGACTTGAGCATGACCTCAATGACATGCTCCATTACCCAGAGCATCTTACTTTATTCTTCAGCTTTATATTCTTCAGCTTTATAAAATGTGATGGATAGTAATCTCTAAAATATGTTATATAAGATAATTCCAAATTTTGTAGTAATAACTGTCAAGTATCTACATCAATTCTATTGCAAATGAATCAACAGTCTCTACTTCTGTTGCATACTTTCTGTCTCTTTTTTCCCAAAGCACAAGGAAGACTCTTGTGAAAATTAAAACAAATCATATCAAGACCCTTCCCAAACTTTTCTGGAGTATCCTATACTGTTAGAATCTGTTTCTAACCATTTAGCAGGACCTGAGAAGGCATGATAATTTAGACCTGACCTGTCCTTCTGGGCGCACATCCTTGTACTTAGTATTTTGTGTACCCAACCTTTCTTCATATTCCTCTATCATATCAAGTAATTCTTGTCACAGAGTTTCATGTTGCTTCTCCTTTAGTTGGAATGTGTGATTGTCACCTGCTCAGCCTTTTTTTTTTAATGTCTCAGCTCTTGTGTAGGAATATGAGTGATACTTTCAACCATCCCAAATTTCCCTGGTTTCTTCAGTTGCTAAAATTACCTTATTCAACTTATTTTGCATTTGTTCTGCACGTTTTTCAGTAGAGAAGAAAATCCAGAGATGTGATCACATTTTCTATCTTGTTTTCTGTATTTACACTGCCTCAGCAGTACTAGGTAAATGTAATGAACTACATCTGGAGGCAACAAGAAAGACTAGTGAGCAACAAGCAAGTTCATCCTTCAGACCAGAATAGAAAGAAGAGTTTATTGAGTACCATGCAAGATGGAGAGCATTTTCCAGAGTGATGCAGACAGGAAGCAGATGCTGAAGTCTTAGGATAGCATCTGAAGTATAGTTATAAGGTCATGGTGGTCTCCATTCATAAGAGATACTTTTTTATGTTCAGTTACTTTGTGTAATTGTGTCATATGAAGAACAGTCCAGTTTGGAGAGTATAGTGCTTGGGAAGTTAGTTATGCACATAATTTCCAGTTTATATACTGTCTAACATAGAAATAGGCACCACACAAATAAGTATACAAATAAGTAAATAACAATAGTCCTGGCTTATGAAGTCCACTTTTATTTGTAAGCTTAGGTCACCCCACACATGGGGATGTAGCTCAGTGAAGTCTAGGGCTAAAGGTGAGCCTTCAGGCAAGATTTTCCTGATTGGACTTTAGAAATGAACTTATGAAAATGCATTAATAGGGACTTTTTCCATTCTCTGGATTTCTCTTTACACAATTAATATTTGATTAATGGCTATAAATAAAGTTTCAACTTGATTCTAAGGAATGCAATGTAGACTACAATTTGGTTGAAAAGATCTTTATGATTAAACATTTTGTGGTGTGAAGAGATTCTTTTCAGCCTAGAGCTGTTTTATCTAAACGTTATAATTATTTTTCATTGACTTTATATAAGAGAATTTCAGAGAAACACTTTAGTTGAGAGTCAAGAACCAAGTTGTGGTCAGAAAAATATGTGCATGTATATATGCAAGTAATGTGTATAAATGAGAGAATTTTGAAGAAATGAAAATCACAGTGAAAAACACGGTCTCGGACTGTTTTTCCCAAGTAAACTTTCTAACTTTTTCTTAACACTGTTTTCACTCAGACTCTGCACTCTGTCACATTCAGTGCGTCATTTGACTCTGCTGATCCTTCCGCTCTAATTTTGCTTGTCTTGAATACTTTTCACTTGCAATGTTGGGCATGAAACAGATGGCCACATTCAAAACTGGAAAGTGTGAAGATCGATTAAAGAGAGGATTTCCTAAAGAGATGTGGATTGGAGGGCTGGGCTAGATGCTGGAGCTTTAGGGACACATTTTCTGAAGCTTAGAAACTCTAGAGTAAATAAAAAGGGAGGAGAGCCAGGCCACAGCTGGAACCTTGAGGGGATGTGCCACTAATTGTAACAAACCAAGCAGGGAGCCCGTGATAAACACCATGTTATCTATCACAACCTCAGGCATTTCCTATTGGACGTCCCCCATCAGCACAGAGGCAAACCACCATTCATTAAGTAAGATTCAGCTGAAGGAAAGATTTGAAAGTATAAATGGAAAATGGCATTTGTGGGGTTTCCAGTTCAATGGAGATATAGGCAGATCACTATACGGGTAACAGTTGTATTAGATGGTTAATATCATGGATGGACAGACAGTAGTATAGTGTGGACTGTGAGGAGAGTTCAGGCCCACACAGATCAGTGGTAGTTCCTACTAATATTTTCACAGGGAATGGAAATTAAAAACTTTCATCCTTTAGTCCACTGCTGGTTGTTCCTGCGGAGAACTACCGAATACTCAGTTAAAGAAAATTAAATGATCAACAGGTGTCTTTTACAGCTGGGGTAATTAGGCAGGAAAGACAAGAATCTTGAAAAACAAATAAATTTAGTTTGTGGAACTGAAATTACTGTAGTAATGATAATTGTCATGGTTTAATCAAAAGGATGGACCTTTAGAAAATGGTGCCGTCCTGGGTAACAGGAAGACAGAGCAATCTTCTCATCCTGCAAAGTTTATAGTTTGTGAGTTACCTATTGAAAATGCTCCAAACTCAGACAACAGCTTTGATCTTTCAGTCCTCTATAAAACGTCTAATCCTGTGAATATTCCATATTCATGGGAAACTTGTTTTGTTGTATCATATTCTCCACTATCCAGATTGTCATTGCTTCATCCAAACCTGATACATTTTATACTTTTTGGCAAAATAAATGCTAGCATCCACCCAGATAGACTGCCTAATCCAAAGAGCGGTACATCATAAATAGCTCCTCTTCTCACTAGCCAAACACTTCAAAAAAAGGAATTTGTTATTGTAAATCTGCAGTGTTAGTTCCCTCTTCCAAGCTTACAAATATGCTCTGTTGTCAATAAAGGATTTAGCTTAGTTTGAGACTACCTACAATCAATGACATCCTCACACACGTCTTGTTATTGTCTTTTCTCTTTATCTAAATTACTACAATATTCATATTATCTTCTCATATTTGTAATTTTGTGTTATATTTTTATTTAAAATACTTCCCTCTATCCACAAAATGTATGACACAATATGACCAAATATTTTTATTTTACAATGTATAATCTGTTTAGTTAAGGTTACTGTTGGTATGATAAAACACTATGATGACCAAAGCAAGTAAGGAGGAAGAATTTATTTGGCTTGCACTTCCACAGCACTGTTGATCATTTGACAGGAGCTCAAACAGGGCAGGAATCTGGAGGCAGGACCTGATGTAGAGGCCTTAGAGACATGCTGCTTACTGACTCGCTCCATATGGCTTGCTCAGACCTCTTTCTTGTAGCACGCAGGACCATTAACCCAGGGGTGGTACCACCCACAATGGGTTGGGCCATCACTTATCAGTCACTAATTAAGAAAATGCCATACAGGTTTGCCTAAAACCGGATCTTAAGGGGGCATTTTCTCAATAGATGTCTGCCCCATCACAGATAGCTCTAGCTTGTGTCATGTTGACATTATACTAGCCAACACAGTAAATAATAATCATTAATTCTATCTCCAACTTCTGTTAGGCCTACTTTATTGTATGTGAGCTAGTCTTCAGTACTATAAAAGAAAAATATCTTATTATTCTCCCAAAATCAATCTGTAACTAAGTAACATTACTTTAACATTCACTTTTGCTTTGAGGAACCATAGCCAACCAATTTTGCCCAAGGGATTTTTGGCTAGGATTTATAAACTGTAATAGTCTATTGAGAATGCTAATATTATATAGACTTTTCATTTTAAGACTCTTTGTTGCTCTTTTTCTTTAACTACACTGTTAGCAAGCCACTTGGATGATTGACTGAAGACTGTCTGACCCGCCCCTTGTGTCTGACAGCCTGTTGCTGGGAATTACAGTCAGGCAGCTCCCTTTTTGATGACCAGCTGGACTGTCTTTATGCCAACCCAGGTGCTCTGAACAACTCCTATTGACAAACTGCACCAGCTTGAGGGTACCTCCCAACCGCAAAGACAAGCCTCAGTGAACCCCCACGTGATTCTCACTGTAGCCATTGAAAAGATCCCACCCAAGGCTTCTCTGGATCTTGCAATACCAGTCTTCAAGGAGGAAGAAGAGATGGAACCTTCAGTTAAGACACGGAAATATATTTGACAGAAGGGACTCTGTATCTACAGAAGTCATTTGATCTAATACGTATTTTAAAGCTTTGATTGCTGTACACATGAGTCCTGTTCGTGTGTATTTTATGTTAATAAAAAATTTTAGTCATGACACATTACACTGCACGATTTTTGTGGTTACATATACAGACTGCATTATACTGTCATCTATTCAGTACAGTAGACTGATTTCCTGTAATTCTGTTGCAAGACTAGGTCCTAATAAAGGCTTCCAGTGAAGGTTCTCTTATTGCCTCCTTTTGGAATTATTGGTAGAGTGGGCATAGCTGGTAACAGTAAAATCCGAGGAAACCTTTGGCATCTAGCTGTAGGTATCTGGAAGCAAATAGTAGAAGTTGGGTAGACACTGATGGTCACTGAACTCAAGCCTTTGAACCTAGAAGGTAACTGAAGACACTTAACGACAGAGTGCAAAGACAATGAAGGATTTCTGAAGTATTAAAAGGACATGAAAAAAAGTGAAAATCTACGAATGTTTATTGAAGGTAAGAAGCTATGAGGACCTTAGACAGCAAACCAGCTGGCTGGAAGAGTTCTATAGATCTGCCACAACTTGGGAGCTGAGAATTCAAACATCTCAAAGTAAGGATGTTAGACAACCTGGTATTAAGAACTGAGGCTCCAACACCTCAGTGAGATAGGTACAGGACCACAGAAATTGAAGGCAAAGATTCCTCTGACCTGAGAAATTAAGACTTACCTAGTCTTGAAAGCCTGAAGTATAAGTTTATAATTCATGGTGCCTGCCTAGACTTTGACTCCTCTAAGAGCTGAAATCTTACCATATTATCACTCTTAATGCTAGGAGCTCAGGAGACCAACTGAATAAATTCCCTGTCTAACAATGAATATGATTTCACAATTTAACCTGAAAAAGGCTAGAGAACTTCCAGATAGCCCTTTATGATAGCACCACTTCTACTACCCAGTTCCATTACCAATATTGTACTTAACATGTCCTTTTATTTTCTTCTCTTGGGGCTTCAATTTATTTTCATTTTTAAAATAGATTTTGATTGAAATATAATCATATAACTTTCCCTTTCTTCTTTCCTCGCTGTAGCCCCCCAAAGTCTCTCATCCTTCCAATTCCTTCCATGATCCCCCTCACTCTCAAATTGATAGCCTCTTCTTCTCCAACTGTAACTATTACATATATGTAATATTATATATAATATATATGTGTGTGCACAAATATATAAGTGTAAACTGCTTAATATGCTTTCATTGTTTGTATATATATATGGTTTCAAGGTGAATACTTTCTATTGGACAAGAAATTAAGGGACTCACCCTCTCAGCAATGATCAATTGCCTGCAGGTTCTTGTCCAGGAAGGATGCAACCCATGAGATTTCTCCCTCTTCAGTGTACCATATAATTTTCTTTACTATCAAATGTTTCCTGAAGTAAGGACAGTGTCACACTCCTCAAATGCAGCTAGTAGAGACCTGAAACAGGAGGTTCACTTAGGACAAGGAATAAGAGACTAGCCAGGGGATGTGGCTCAGTCATAGAAGGGTTCTTGCTTACTGCCCACAAGATCCTGACATGAAACAATACCTTTACCTAAACAATTCCCACAACAACAAAAGAATTGTGAGTTTAGCCTCTGAACCAGTTAAGACCCCATCAAAAACATAGAAAAAGTAACGAATACAGCTCTTAGTTGGGTAAAACCACCTTTTCTAACTGCTAACTAAACTACTTTAACTCAGAAACTTTACTAAGGAATAACTGGAAGAATTCTCAGACAAGTTCCCATGGCATTCTATATAATTACCTCTCATGCTGGTACTCTCAAATATGTCAAAACAAAATTATAATTTTCTAGTCAATGATTTTTATATAGCATAAAACTCTAAGAAATAAATATTAATGTTATATTAAAATGATAATATTAAAAATTTTACTAAACCATTGAGAAAAAAATAGTTCCTTTACAATTTAGATTATTTTAGCTGTCATGATGCACTTTCTAAATTTCTTTTAGATAGGGAAGCACCAAAATCCACACAGACTTTTTCACATATTTAAATTAAAATACAGGATTACTGCCAGTAACTAATTTCTGTCATTATTTTACTTCTATCAACCTAAGTCCATGTCATGAACAACACATTGCAAAATGATGTCTTACTTCTCTTTTATTATGGAGCACATTATCTTATATGAGAATATAACTACCTAGTCTCACTTTAGTTATAAACAACAACAACTTTTTCCAAAGGGGCTCTGCAGGAAAGAGCATTGGTATTAAGGGAAGATAGTGGACTTGTAGAGGCCATATTTTTTAAAATAACTTCAGCCTCATGGTAAAATGCAGTGAGAGCCTGTGGGCAGGTGTCTGCAGTTATCTACAAAAAAAGGGTCTACATGCAGATAAATGAAGAAAGGACTTTTATTAGTAGAATCAAGTTACAATCCAGAAAATATTAACACACTACTCACTGCACTTTCTAAGAACCATATGCCATATAGGTTTTGAAGAAAAAACTTGGCTAATAGCTATGCTCGTTACCATTTATACACAATAAAATTTTTGAAGAATTCATTTTCTCACTGTCACATAATTGTTGTTGAAATTACTTTATGATTTAAAATATATATACTAATTCTATACAAGTTCATTGTCTTCGCTTGTATTTTATGGAAGTTCCATGATCAGAGTAAAATTGTGTACTTTGAACTAATTGCTTAGTTATTCAAAAACAAGGCAAAAAATACTTTAAAAAATTCATGTGGTGTTGAGACACATAAACCTGACATGATTCTTAATCTGAAACAGTCACCTCATAAGGATATAAGTAGTTGCTGAGTCCTAAAGAAGGAAGTAATTCCTAGAACATATATTTAATCTCTTGTTATTTTATGCCTACCAATGAGCCTACCTATGTTATACTTAACTAGCTAATTATACTAATCTAAAAAGTTTAACTATGGTCTTTATTAAATAGTTGGCTTTTCATCTTTCAAGATACACAAAATTAGAAATGTAGTCACATTAGCAAGTCACTAACTGAACAGATTTACTTTTAAAAGAATATTTATAAATAGAGTTTCTTACCCTGATTCCTCTAAGTATGGCAAAAATCATGTGGCATATGGTTAGATAATTTTCTCTAAAATAAAAGTAAAAATACTGTGAATGAAAGTTCACTGTTTTATCAAAACACATGAAAGAATCTCAGACACTAGACTTTGAGCTACACTGTTTTTTCAATGAGCAGTTTGTGTGTAGGGAGTAGACACGTATAAATCATTACCATTGCCTCTAGCTACTTTTATACTGATACCCTTAAGAAAAGACCCATTTCCAAATTTAGTACCCTGTATTTTTTTAATTATTAATTCGTAGAACATCCTTCCATTCTTCTATTCTAATACAGCCAAGAAACAGCATCCCACCTCTCTCTAGGACTCATCTATAGCATTTTAAGAGTTCTGTCTCACCCCCNGTGACCTCTTCACAGATCCTTAAGTTCTCTGGAAGTCACGGTGATTTTCATTTGTCCATCCAGAACCTAGGAAACAGGTTTCATCTGCTCTTAGAGGTACAATGAACACTGATAATACTGCTTCAGATTCAGAGATTTTAAAATTCTGCCTCTCTATTATCTATCTACCTTCTCTATCATTAATACCATAATGACAGAGACAAAATCAAGTGGTTGTTTAGCTCAATTCAGGGAAACTGAATGAAATAAGGTAACAAATATCGGAGAGGATATTCTGATACCAAACATGTAAGAAAGTACCCTTCTATGCTTCTGCCTCTTCCTGCATTCTCACATTCTCTTCTACTATGATTTAATTTGATTCATTTTTTTCTATACATAAATTTAATGAATTTATATAGCTGTGTAGTCAGACACAGTTACCCTACAGAGATAACTTTAGATTTACTTTATAATAATTGTCTTAAATTACCTAAGCAAATTTATCTTCTGGTTTCCATATTTTAGTTTTAATTAATAGAAGAAAATCTAATAGCCAAATTACAATAACAACACCAACTCAAGCCAGAAAGTATGTGAACATAAAATACGAAAGAGGACCAACAAATTCGATAAAAGAAAAATAAAACCTAAACTAATACAAGGGGAAAAAAAATCTTTTCAAAGCTATTTTTTTCCCTGGAATATTAACAAGAATCCTTGAAACCTTAATTAAAGACACAGTTGTTGTTTTTTTTTTTCAAAAAAAAATTAATGCTTAAATTCCAAAATTCTTTAGTGTTCTGTAATCTCCATTTTGCCCCTGCAAGATCCGGAAATGCCCATCCCTGCCCCCACCTCTCTCAAAGCCCATCCACCCAGAGAGGTGTTGAACAAAGGGAAAGAACCGAAAGCACAGTCCTGCATTATTGGCTGCTACTGCAGCTTCCTCCCCGGAAGTTGCCAGCAGTCCAATTCCCCCCTGAAGGTCTCAGCTTGTGACCATACTTGGCACAAATCCTGCACGTGGAAGCCCTTTCCTACAACCTGTCATCAGCCCTTTCCTACAACCTTATATAGCAACCTTAGTTCAGGCTTACAGGACTTCTCCAACCTTGTTCTCTCCGACTGGAGAACCTGCCCAGAAGTTGCTTTGCTCAAATAAACCCATTGTTATGCTTTTTCAATTTGGCTTGATCTGCCATACTGCATTGGCAGAGGACGGGGCCGAAATAGGAGCCGAAAATCTATTACTTAGTGTTTAAACACCTGAATCGTATCTTCTGTGGCCCTGTTTGGTTGTGGTCTCTTGGAGACCTGCTCTTTTCTGAAGAGGAAATGGAGGGGAAGTAGGTCTGGGGGAGAAATGGGAAGAATGGAAAAGCGTTAAGGATTTTCTGGCCAACAAACATCTCCATTGACACAAATTATCCCAATCAGACCAAATTAAAAGATACCCAGGTTTAATGGGTGCCAGTGCACCCAGGTGGTCCCAGGAAAACACTAGTTGGGAGAGGAAAACCAAAACAACCACTGGAGAGGAAAAAAAAGGGAATACCACTTGTTCATTCTTGGGGGGTGGGGGAGAGGCGGGTAATTTAAATAGCCTGTGGGCGTGGTCTTGACCTTCCCTGGGGAGGGATGAGTCACAGTTTGGCAGGCTTTCTCAGAGTGGAGTTTGGACTGAGGCAACTACCAGGGTAGGGAGCTTGACATGCAGGGGGTTTTGCCCAGCATTTCAAAAATGAATGGCAGGGAACTGGGGTTAAACCCCTGACTAAATTTCCAGGCTCTTTGTGTAAAGAGGTACCAAGAGCTGAGGTGATGTTTCCTACCAAACATTTCAGATTCTCTTTGGATAAAGGGCGCCAGCTCAAGTCTGGCTACTTTCTGCTGGCATGGGGCAATGTGGGAGAGGAGAGGGCTGGGATTTGGAGGGCTCACTCTCAGCAAGAGCTGTGGCTGAAGAAGCATCCTGTTTGCTGCCATTCTGGAGATGCCAGGCATCATTCCTCAAGGGAGATGAGGAGGCAGGTGGCTAAGGAAAAGAATATTGTTATTACTAGTCTTGATTGTACCGACAAAGATGAGTGTGCCAGGAAGAGGAACAGAGAGGTCCGTATTGTGGCATCTTGGAAAACTGGAGGGTGGAAGGTCCTAGCTGCTGGACAGACCAAGTACCCTGATTAGATGCCCACTTGAGCCTGGAGAGATGGTACCAGCATGGGTGTCCCAGAAGCTTGACAACCCAGTGGGTGGTGAGGATTACCAAAGTGAGGTCCTGTCCATCGAGATTCAAGAGACCTAGGAATTAGCTGTTTGAGGAGTACTCTGTCCCCTGGAGAGAGTGGGGCAGGTTCAGGGGCATTTGGGTCCACTGCTGTCGGTGTCGAGGCAGGGAGACATCTGTCATCATATGAACAGAGAACGGACCTCAGAAAGGAGAGGTAGGGTAGGTACCCCACCAGTGGAGGAGTTTGGGCTGGAGGTGATGATTAAGGGGAAAGGGCCTGATAAAGGAGCTCGGAAGGATTCAGTACCATAGGGGAACATGGGGTGTCCCTGAGATGGGTAAGGGCAATGGGAAGAATATTCCAACCATTGCAGATAGGATTACCTGCCAGCACACACCCTGTTTTTTTCTGGGTTTTGCTTTTAAATAATGCCCTCTAGAAGGGCAGGGTGCCTCCTCTTTCTACCGCTGTGCTGATAAGGCCCCTTCTGGCTTGCATTGTGCACACAATAAACCTTGCGTTTGCATTTTGGTGAGTCAGTGTCCCTGGTGGTCTTTTGGGGTCCCCACGGACTGGGCATAACAACAATACAATATTGTTATCTCTGATCATTCAAATTTCTGTGTGATTCCATTTGGGGAACATTTGTCAACATCTAGACACACTCCCTAAGGATGTTTGTATAGAAAGAAGTTTCAGAAAATGTAAACCCTATTTAGTGCTGGAGTAGACTCATTTACTGTTGAAGACAATAAGTATAACTATCACTGGAAGAGATGTTGGTGCACGATTTACTAACATCCACCAGTATGAAATCAGGCTTCCTCCAATGTTGTGTTTTTCTGTGTCAGACTGGATATAATTTTCTAGCAGTCATAGTTCTTATTTAAGCAAATGGTCCAACAATGATAGTGTGGTTACAGCCATTGCTGTAAGTAGTAAATCTTAGTATTTTAATGTCACTTTTTATTTTGCTTTGTTTTGTCTCTGTTAATATTGATGCTAGTTTATTTTAGGGGTACATATGCATACCTAAATAGAAATCAAATGTAATTTCAATAAGCAAAGAAACATTTCTTTCATTTTACTTTTCCTGAAAGCAGTACATTTTGCTATGGAAAAATGAAAAACAGCTGATAAGCAAATGGCAAAATAAATTTAAAATATCCCATAAGTGTATCTCTTAGAAACTTTAGTTAAGAATTTAAAAACTGGACTGGAGAGATGTCTCAGGGGTTAAGAGCATTGCCTGCTTTTCCAAAGGTCCTGAGTTCAATTCCCA